>OX393551.1:84255617-84313117 GCA_947650365.1 Chamaelirium japonicum | reverse complement strand
GGGCCACCTTCGACGGCAAGACAGGAGTATTTCAAGATCTCCTTTGACAATTGAATCAAAAGTAAAAAAACTTGCAGTCAATGCGAATAAAAGCAAAGGGATGTCAAATAATAAGAGAAATAGCAGTGAAGGAGAAAAATAAAGTTCCTATACAATAGTCCGGAAAGCTTCATAGATTATAGGCTAATATCGCTATGCAATGTATTGCTTGATTCTTAAGTTGAATATGGCCGTGAGCGTTACCACATTATGTCTCCCTTCTATCTTTTAACCAAAGAATTCAGTACAAAAAAACAAAACAACAAACTGTTCATCAATCATTTAAAAAAAAAAGTATGGTTAAATGCAAAACTCATCAATATAATATGAAAATAAAATATTTTTTATCGAACAATTCAGCAACAAATAAAACAAAAATAGATCTTACTGTTACGAGAGAGAGGGAGAAGGAGGTGGTTGCACACGGGATGATGGCTGCGCTCTCACGAATCCGTGAGAGCCTCTTGTTTATTCATAACATATATATAGAGAGCTAGGGATAAGGGATAGACGTGTCGATTAGATGTATCGCACCAAAGTGGGCAGCCACATATATTCGTAACACTCCCCCTTGGATGCCCACTTTTCAAAACATTCCTCGTTAAAACCTTACTAAGGAAAACCCAATGGGACAAAACCTTTAGTGAACGAAAAAGAGTACAATGCGTTCTTCAGGAACGTAGTTCTTCAGGAACAGATTCGTCTGGAATCTCAGATTCTTCTGGAATCTTAGTGAGTGCGACTTACACTGCCTCATTAAAACCTTTTGATGGGAAAATCTTGTGGGAAAAAGCTCATCATAGGAAAAATAGTACAATGCGCAAAAGACATTCTTCTGGATGTCTCCATCTGCATCTGCAGGATGTTCCCCCTCATCTTTATCCTACATTCTATTACATGCCTGGCTTACATCAATCTTCAAAAGAAAATATACTCCCTCCCCCTAATACATTAAGATGCTACTTCCCACCCTGTTAATACATTAATTTAAAATAACATTCACATGCTCTGTTGGTGAAGTCTCCTTATGCCAATCTGATGCACCAACTTCTGGAATGTAGACTTTGGAAGCGCCTTGGTGAAAAGATCTGCCAGGTTCTCAGCTGACTTCACCTGCTTTATAATAATCTCTTCCTTCTCTTAGAGTTCATGGGTGTAGAAGAATTTCGGGGAGATGTGCTTGGTCCTGTTGCCTTTGATGAAGCCACTTTGAATTTGAGCTAGGCATGCTGCATTACTATATAAAACACATAACATATTTGTGATCTCCCGTTATGGGGATCAGATAAATAACCAGAGTCTGCATATCCAACTAGGTTAGTCCTTTTATATGAATAGTATAAGCCAAGGTCATATGTCCCTTTTAGGTATCTAAATATGTGATGTATACCATTCCAATATCTACGTGTAGGTGCAGAACTATATCTAGCACGTAGATTAATAGAAAATGAAATATCAGATATATTGCATTGAGATAAATAAAGAATTGCATCTATTGCACTTAAATAGGATACTTTAGGATCCAAGACATCTTCATTTTCTTTTATAGGTCTGTATGGGTCTTTGTTAACATCTAAAGACCTTACAACCATAGGTGTACTAAGTGGATAACACTTATCCGTATTAAATATCTTCAGGAGATTTTTAGTATATTTTGTTTGATGGACTAAGGTCCCATCCTTGTTGTGTTCGATCTGCAGGTCGAGGCAAAATTTTGTCTTATCCAGGTCTTTCATTTCAAACTCCTTTGTAAGATAGCCAATAGTCTTCTCAATCTCTTCGGGAGATCCTATTAGATTTTATCATCTATATATACTGCTGCTATTGTAAATCCATTCTGGGATTTCTTAATAAATACGCATGGGCATATAATATCATTTTTATAGACTTTCCTAGATAGATATTCACTGAGCCGATTGTACCATAATCTTCTGGATTGTTTCAGACCGTACAATGCTCGTTTTAATCTAATTGAATGTATATTTCTAGATTTAGAGTTTAGTAAATCAAATCCTTTAGAGATTTTCATGTATATTTCACTATCTAGGTTACCGTATATGTAAATCAAATCCTTCAGGGATTTTTATGTATATTTCACTATCTAGGTTACCGTATAGGTAAATCAAATCATTTAGGGATTTTGCGTGGTTCAGTGTCATTATCATCACCCTTTATTATCTTATTTGTTATAGTATATAAGAATATATCATCAACGACTATTTCTTTTCTATTCCATATTTCCTCTAAGTATATGTAGAACACAGATATCTCATCATTGTTGGGTACCGGTATCTCTTTCACAGTCTCTTCTAGGATCTGGGGCATAACCTCTACCGGAGCGATATGCTTTAATTTGGGAAAATTGGATCTTTGATTCATGACATCTTTCAGACCGTCATGAATCCTCTCTTCAGAAGAGTTTATATTAAAAACAGCTTCTTCAAAAGCTGTAGGGTGTGATATGCTATTTAATCTCCTCTTTCAGGGAGCTAAATCTTTGGAACCTATAGGTATGCCATGCTTCTAGCGTGTGTCAGACTCATTTACTGTCATTCTCCTAACGTCATGCTCACATTGGGGAGTCCTGGGGTCTAGATGAGATAGAGTGGAAGTATTCATTATCTCCCCCTAACGATGGGAAGACTATCTCATCAATATGACAATCCGTAAATCTTGCGATAAAAATATCACATGTTAAGGGTTCTAAATATTTGAGAATGTGCTAAGGTATGGCCACAAGAGTTTTCTATGATCGTTTTTATTATTATTGTCCTAGGATATCCTAGATGATTATACCAGATATTAAAAATTATAGGATTATGAAGCTTCTGGCTCATTATTTGTCTTGGATTAGTACTGAGTTGCTGGCTTATGTTTGCATGTGACTCAATAATTCCAATATGAGTGAAGTATATCCCTAAGGATAAATTAGAGAATTTCTCTAGAGTAAACTTCTGATTTCCAACGCTAGAGGTTATACAAAGAATTCATTGTTCCCCTCGCTCAGGGTTTCTATGTGATACCCATTTGCTCTTATATATCTGAAACTGAGTAAGTTTTGTGGGGGAAAATCTTTGTGCCGACCCGAAGACTTCGCCGCACCAGTCAATTGAAGGTTCGAGTCGAAGATCGTTGTTCGATCTATTGATTGATTGAAGTTGCAGTTCCTAATAGACAAGAGAGATGCTATCAGAGAGTCGACGCGAGAGATGTGATCTTGGAGTTCAGCCGAAGCCTACGTCTCCGTGCTATAGGGATCAACCCGAATTCACTAACACTTGTATCGAAGTGATCTCGACAGGTCGAGTATCACTGAAACCACTCTAATCTCTTCAAAGACAAGAAGAAGATCAAAGAGAGGAAGAGGAGGGATGGAAACTGAAATCCAGAGCTCTGGTTTCTGAAAATTAGATCTCAGAACTGAAAATCGAATTTCAGATCCTTTTTACATTCGAAGGGCTGCTATTTATAGGATTTTCTGGTGGCAAAGGGCGGTTTCTGCTGTCGAATCTGGGGATCCTCCAGATAAGGCTGGTGGGCCCTGCTACCGTCTCTTGGGGGATTCCACAGGCTCTTGGGCCCACCAGGCAGGGCTGGTGGGTCCCGCGGTAGTCTCCGTGGGCCCACCAGGCAGGGCCGGTGGGTCCCGTGGTAGTCTTCGGGGGCCCACTAGGCAGGGTCGGTGGGTCCCGTGGTAGTCTTCGGGGGCCCACCAGGCAGGGCCGGTGGGTCCCGCTGTTGTCTCCGGGGGCCCACCAGGCAGGGCCGGTGGGTCCCGATGTTTGCAGACTTCTTGTCAAAATTTGCACCCATAGTTACCCCCTTCAAGTTAGCTAAGAGGCCACCTTAGCTGGCTTGGATTCGTGGTGCAAAGCTAACGACCCCCTGTCACACATGCAAAGGAGCTTTGTCGAGTGTTAGCGTCGAAATAAGACTGATCGGAATTTAACCGGTCGAGGTTGAAGTGATCGGTCAGAAAACATAGTTTTTTGACCGATCCAGTAGAAAATCGATCGATCGGTTAAATTTGACTGATCGGTCAAGTCTGACTGATCGGTTAAATTCAACCGGTCGAGGTTGAAGTGATCGGTCAAAAAACATAGTTTTCTGACCGATCTAGTAGAAAATCGACCGATCGGTTGAATTTGACCGATCGGTCAAGTCTGATCGATCGGTTAAATTCAACCGGTCGAGGTTGAAGTGATCGATTAGAAAACATAGTTTTCTGACCGATCCAGTAGAAAATCGACCGATCGGTTGAATTTGACCGATCGGTCAAGTTTGACTGATCAGTTAAATTCAACCGGTCGAGGTTGAAGTGATCGGTCAGAAAACATAATTTTCTGACCGATCCAGTAGAAAATCGACCGATCAGTTGAATTTGACTAATCGGTTAGGTCTGACCGATCGGTTAAATTCAACCGGTCGAGGTTGAAGTGATCGGTCAGAAAACATAGTTTTCTGACCGATCCAGTAGAAAATCGGCCGATCGGCTGAATTTGACCGATCAGTCAAGTCTGATCGATCGGTTAAATTCAACCGATCAAGGTTGAAGTGATTGGTCAGAAAACATAGTTTTCTGACCGATCCAGTAGAAAATCGACCAATCGGTTGAATTTGACCGATCGGTCAAGTCTGACCGATCGGTTAAATTCAACCGGTCGAGGTTGACGGGATCGGACAAAAGGCCAAGTTTTTTGCCTGATCCAGTAGAAAATCGACCGATCGGATAAATTTGACCGATCGGTCAAGTCTGACCGATCGGTTAAATTCAACCGGTCGAGATTAAGTTTTGAACCTGCCGAGTCGAGGTGGCAGTAGAGCCTGTTTTTCTGCGAGGTCTTCGGGCAAAGTCTTGAGCGGTGATGGAGTTTGATTTTTTCTGCTCGAATCTTTGGTCCTCGTGGATCGGGGAGTCTCTTGAACCGGCGGTCCGGTTGGACCGGTGGTCCGACGCTTCGCCTGGTCCGACGGTTCGCCTGGTTTTGCGCTTGCTACGGATAGATGCCACGTGTCCCTGTAAAAACATATGATTTGATACAGTGATGACACGTGTCCTCTCGATCTTCATGCTAATTTCTTTTGGGTATATAAGTTTCTCTGGCTGTCATTTTCGCCCCACGCTTCGAGAATTTTTCGAAGTCTAGAACTCTTGTTTTTGATTTCTTGTTCTTCTCAATCTCCCGATCGGTCGAAATGGCCTCTTCTTCTGACCCGATCAAGATCAAGAATATGGTTCCCTCAAAGAGGAAGGGAAAGGAGAGGGCCGAAGTCTCGCCCATTTAGTAGAAAGGCAGAGGAAAAGGCAAGGCTGAACTTGACATCCTTGGCAAGAGGCACCAGGGGGTGGGATTTGCTTCCGCACCATCAAGGCCAGAGCACATCCCCAAGGCGAAGTTCATTCTGGCGCCACTGATGTCGCTGACGAAGGAGCCTGCCTACGAGTACAATGTAGGTGGGAAGCTCACAGATGTGAAGAGGGCGAAGTGGCACACACTGCTTGCTTGCTTCACAGAGGGGAAGATCCGTCCATCTCTTCATGGAGTGCTGTCTGCTTTCGGCATCGACAAGAGGACGATCTTTGTCAACTTCGCCAGCAAGGAGCAAGTGATGGGGACGATAGTCACCATCGGCCAGTTGAATTGTAGACTGCGCCTCCCACTGCCGCTGTTCACCGCAAGGCTGTTGAATACTTCAGGGCTTTGCCCCGGGAAGATCTCTGGAAACGCTTGGAGGATCATCTACACTTTCTGCCGTGTAGAGTCTGATTTCCAAGATGAGTTGAAGGCTTGCTACTCCAGCATACTGGAGGATGAGGAGGCAAGGATAGAGTTGGGCTATTTCTTCTACCACTACAAGTGGGCTTCAAGGAAGGATAGCCCATTCTATAACCTGACAGGTGTCTCTGCTCTGCGCCCGATCGTCGACACCGTCCCCTCTGACAAACTCTACACTGACTGGCCGATCTCGGTCTCTGGTGCATGGACCCCTCTTTCAGTTCCCGAGACCCCCGGAACGATGTGCACAAGGAGGTCAAGATGTACTGCACAGGAGGAGCTTTGGCTTGGACGTCCGATCGGGTTGGAGCCCTGGACAACCTGTTCTTGGAGTTGACGTGTGGCACACGTTCATAGAAGCAGTTTTCGAACTGCCCCGTTCGTCACGGCAACGCCAACCTTCTACACCGACTACGGGTTCGATATGAAGATAATGAGGTCTTCTACTCTGATTATGAAGAGGATCCTCAATCGGGAAAGATTGTCAGAAGAATCCGGGCCGAGAAGAAGGCTTATAGAGCGAGGCGCCGCCCTACTGAAGAGAAGTTGGTGATCACTCGTAAGGGTCAGGTGAAGAAGAGGAAAGTCTTCATCGAGGAGAAGGAGGGAGAAGAAGAAGAAGAAGAAAAGGAGAAGAAAGATGAAGAAGAAGAAGGTGGAGAAGGTGGAGATAAAGAAGATGGTGGAGAAGGTGGAGATGAAGATGACGGCAACGGGGAGGACGGTGATGGCGATGGAGATGATGATGACGACGACGACGATGAAGATGGGGGCGGTGAGGAAGACATTCCTCCCACCCACACTGGTGGTGATGGCAAAAATGGGGGTGGTGAGGAAGAAATTCCTCCCACCCCCATTGGTGGTGAAGAAGGAGGGGAAGACTCGCAGCCTATCCCCATCGACGAGGCTAAGGCCCGCCGAATGGAAGCTGTGATGGACGCAGTGGGTGATGGCACGAAGGTGCAACCCACTTATCATTTTAAGGAATTGAAGCGCCCGATGCGCATTCGAATAAGGTTTTCGAGGAGTGATGGGGTTGCAAGCAACCCTACGCCCCTTGACCAAATACCTCCAAGTATCCCTTACCTCGAAGGTGGATCGATGAGTGGTGGGGTCAAAATTGAGCAGCCTTCTCCCTCTGCTCATCGTTCAGCTGCACAAGTGGCTGAGGAGACAGCCGCTCTGATGGCCAGGCTGGAGCAGTCTGGCGATCAGCGAGAGGAAGGGGAGATCACTCCTCTGCGAGACATTCCTTCTCCTGTTCATATGGAGGGAGGGAGTCGAGTGGATGCTGGGACTCCCCAACCTCCGCTAGAGACAACCCCCGTCAAGGAGAGGTCGACCCCCAGGGGTAAGAGCTCCGAACGGAGAAAGGGTCTAGCCCCTCGAGTTGAGGTCACAGGTACTCCCTCTTGCCAACTTCTCTGATTCGACTGTATTGCTGCTTTTGATGCTTGAAATATTCTAACTCTTTGAATTTTCGAACTCATGTGTTGATTGCAGATACTCATGTTGGTCCTGCTCAGAAGATAAGAAACTTGGGTGAGGTTGATATCAACCACCCAGCGAGTGTGATCCGGCAGCTATGCAACCTTCCGGATGCTACTCTGGAAGAAGCCTATGACAGGCTTGAAGTAGTGGTAAGTGCATCAGCTTGACTTGATTCTCGAATTGTATCTTTCAAGAATGTTTCTAACTCTTTTTGTTTGTTCAAAGAACTCAGCTGTTCTGAAGTTTGCCAGCAAACTCTTCAAGAAGGCCGGAGAGCGGGGAGCTTCATCAGAAGTTTCTCGCTTGACAGCTGAATTAGAAGCTGCCAACGAGGAGAAAGACAAGCTGAGGGAACTTCTATCTTCGAAGAAGGAGGCTTTGAAGGCCAAGATTAAAGCACTTCGCAAGGAGAAACTGCAGAGCAAGAAATGGCTCGATCACTACGTTGATCGGGGACATGAGCTTGAATCATTGAAGAACTGTTTCTTCAAGATGGAGACCCTGGCCCACGACCGAGGAGTGGAGCTCAAGGAGTTGATGGCAGGGAAGCTGCTCTTGCTGCTAGAGAGGCTGCTCTTGCTGCTAAGGAGACTGCTTCTACTGCCAAAGAGGAGGCTCTCACAAAGGAGTTGGAGCATACTCGTGCTGAGTGTGAGAGCTTCAGGGAGACGGCAGAGAAGGTGGTGGAAGCACTCAGGGTTTGAGCTAGCAGTATCCAACCTTCAAAGGCTTCTGCGGCGAGCAAGGCTCGTGGTGGATCCGAAGGAAAGAGGTCGTGTGCTCCAAGTGTGGCCAAACCTTGATGTGTTGTATCTTCTTTTTTGTTGTTTGTACCTGTAAGCTCTTTATATATAGAAAGCTCACTCCTGTACTTGGAAACCTTTTGATAATAAAGATATCTTTTTGGTATAAGAAACTGCATGTCTCTTGTGTTGAATATCTTTGAATGTTGTATTCTGGATGGTCTTGAAATGTTCGAATATATAAACACTTGAATGTAAGGAGCCAAGTCGCAACTTGATCACCCAAACTGGTTAAGTAACTTGAAAATTGAACTTGAATTCGTTTAACATTTGTATGTGAGGGGTCGAGTCGCAACTCAAGCACCCAAACCTATTAGACGATATCGAAATTGATTGAAATTGAAGGTCATTTAATATTTGTAAGTAAGGGGTAGTGTCGCAACACAAACTCCCAAATCTGTTAAACGATAGCGAAATTGATTGAAATTGAAGGTCATTTAACATTTGTAAGTAAGGGGTAGTGTCGCAACACAAACTCCCAAACCTGTAAAATTGACCAGTAACTTGAAGGTTGCTTTGTTTCGCAACCCGAAACCGTTTAACATTTGCATGTAAGGGGTTGAGTCGCAACTCAAGCACCCAAACTTAACGACCTGATAATTTGAATATAGATAATTTAAAACTGCTTCTGAACTTGAATTGAAAAGCTGGATATTTGAAATCAATCGTTATTCAGCTCGGAATTTACACCAAAGATAGAACATGTTGAGATATCTAGCATTCGAAGATGTAGGGTCTTTCCCAGTTGGGAGCTAGTTATCTGCTGCTGTGCTCCTTAGCGTTGTAGAAAATTGTTCTGACGACCAGGTTATCAATTGGGAACTGTCTCTTGGTAACCTTCTGATCATAGGCTTGCTTGATCTTCTGTTGGTATTTGGCAACGCGGATGGTTGCTTGAAAATTGGCCGTCTCCAACCCCAGATCCTAGTTGGCCGTCTCCAACCCCCAGATCTTTCAATCTCGAGGGAGACCTCATTGTCGATGTTTGTTGGAATGATCTTGGCTGTCTTTGACAAATTCTTGGAGATGACCTTCACGTAACATGTCTTCCAGATAAAATCTCAGCTTATAGCACCGATCAGTGGAATGGCCATGACTTCGATGGAAGTCGCAATAGACTGTTTTGTCAGCCGTGAATTTAGTGTTGGGCTGCAGAGGATTAGGCCTCCGGAGAAATTCTTCGTGTTGAATGTGGTCGAGGATTTGCTCGATTAGTAGATTCCACTCGGTGAAGGTGGTCTTCGTCGGGAATCGACGTCCATCGTTCTTTGACCGTTTGTTGGCAGGGGGGGCTGCTGCCTCAGCGTTGTGAGCTTTGGCAGCATATTTCGGAGCTTCCCTTTCGGAGGGTCGCCTCTTCGGCTCTCGTCCCTTTCGAGCTACTTGATCATCCTCAACCTCAATTTCCCTTTGTATTTGATCAAACATTGAACCCAGGAAAGGAGGAGGATTGCGAATGAAGTCGTTGTAGATGTGCAGGTCGAAGCGGAGTACATTTTGGAAAGCTAACATGATAGCTTCATCATCCAGATGCCTCCCAGAGAGGGCGGCGTGCTCGTTGCAGAATCTCCTTGTGAAACTATGGAGACTCTCGTCGGCACCCATCCTTAGCCGATAGAGGGAGTCGAGCTTCTTCTCAGCTTCAAGTTCAACTGATAATGTTGCACGAAGAGGTTGGCCAAAACACTGAACTGGGTGATGGACCTAGCTCGGATATTATGGTACCAATCAAGGGATGGTTCGTCGAGACTCCCCGCGAAGGTGCGGCAGAGTACGTTATTTTCCTCCTCGTGCGGCGTTAGAGCTTGCTTGAAGGCGAGTACATGGAGAGTCTTCGAGGGAGCCCCCTTCATCTAGTGTCTCCTTGATATGTCAGGCTTTGAAGGTGCCTTCCTGTCGCAGTTGCGACCAAAAAAGGATTGGGAGGACTCGTCATCGAGGCGATCCCAAACAATCTGCTTCCATGGGGCAGCTGAAGGAGTTGGGTCGCGATGAATCCTCTCGAGGGCAATAGTGCCCATCGACCTCCGCTGCTCGGAGTGGATTGATTGTCGCGGAAGATCGACCCTCTCATTAGTAGAGGGGATAGGAAGAGCGATCCCAACCTCGGAGGCTGCCTTCTTGAGAGCATCCCTCTCAGCGGTGAGGGCGGTGTTCTGTTTTGCCAATTGAAGCAATTGGAAATCGATCGCCGAAATTTGATAGGTCGATGGAGGGTTCTCAGCAGGAGCAGGGGCAGTCTGTCCAATTGATTGATGAGGAGGAGGGGCTATCGGTCGATCAACTGATCTCCCGCTTCCTGCGTGAACCCCCACATAGGGGACAGCAAGGGGCTGTCCAAAATTGAGCCTTTGACTCATTGAACGAGTCTCAGGATGAGGTTGACGAGTGTTACTTCCTTCTGGTTGACCCTGATGCTTCATCCTCGCTATTTAATAGAGAGCGAAGGGTACAACAAGAGTGCCGGTGTCCTGTCGGTTGTCTGCTCAACCGAAGGGGCGAGGAAGTTTGACTATCGATCGGTTGTCTGCTTAACTGATCTGATAGTTATTGTAGAGAGGACTTGGATTTTCGTTCGATCCCACAGACGGTGCCAAACTGTGGGGGAAAATCTTCGTGCCGACCCGAAGACTTTACTGCACCAGTCAATTGAAGGTTCGAGTCGAAGATCGTTGTTCGATCTATTGATTGATTGAAGTTGCAGTTCCCAATAGACAAGAGAGATGCAATCAGAGAGTCGACGTGAGAGATGTGATCTCGGAGTTCAGCCGAAGCCTACGTCTCTGTGCTATAGGGAGCAACCCGAATTCACTAACACTTGTATCGAAGTGATCTCGATAGGCCGAGTATCACTGAAACCACTCTGATCTCTTCAAAGACAAGAAGAAGATCGAAGAGAGGAAGAGGAGGGATGGAAACTAAAATCCAGAGCTCTGGTTTCTGAAAAGCAGATCTCAGAACTGAAAATCGAATTTTGGATCCTTTTTACATTCGAAGGGCTGCTATTTATAGGATTTTCTGGTGGCAAAGGGCGGTTTCTGCTGTCGAATCTGGGGATCCTCCAGATAAAGCTGGTGGGCCCTGCTACCGTCTCCTGGGGGATTCCACAGGCTCTTGGGCCCACTAGGCAGGGCTGGTGGGTCCCGCGGTAGTCTCCGTGGGCCTACCAGGCAGGGCCGGTGGGTCCCGTGGTAGTCTTCGGGGGCCCACTAGGCAGGGCCGGTGGGTCCCGCGGTAGTCTTCGGGGGCCCACCAGGCAGGCCCGGTGGGTCCCGCTGTTGTCTCCGGGGGCCCACCAGGCAGGGCTTGTGGGTCCCGCTGTTTGCAGACTTCTTGCCAAAATTTGCACCCATAAGTTTCTTTTAGAGTTACTAGAGTATAAGGCAGATTGTATAAAGATATGGGTTCCATTAGGTAATACTAGGTGTGCTCTACCAGAGCCTTCTATTATCTAAGCGAGACCGGCTATGGTTTATATTCATGTCTCCCTAGGATTTTATTTCCTCACAGAGAAATAACGTATTATTTGATATAAGGTTCTGGCAACTCAGATATATAAAAAATGAGAAACATTTAATAAGGAAGATCTAAAAGGTATTATACCAAACAACCGAAATATCAACTATAATAAAGCAAACAACTGTTCTGATAAAAATAAACAATATTACAGTCTACCAAGCAAACGAAATATTAACTAGTAGAAATCAAACAGCTGTTCTAATAAACGATAGCAGTTTATCACTAAAAATGTCTTGTCCCCCTAGTTGTCGTTGAGAAAATCGGAAGTTGTGAGCTTGGTTTTTTCTTGCATCTTATTGAGTTCATCTTCAAGGAGGTCATCATTGTCGAGGTCAAACATTGCATTACCCTTAGCTTTCTGTAATGCTTGAAAGTTTGCCACCTCTTCCTTAGATGTACGACAGTTGTGAGACCAATGCCATTCACGCCCATACTTGAAACAAGTGTCTGTAGGCCATTTATTAGAAGGAGGGTCTTCCGTCACTTGTTCTGCGTGGCAGGATTTGTTATTCTGTTTCTTGAAATTTGTATTTTGCTGCGGATGGAGTCCACCTCTGCTGGGGTGGCCACACTTGCCTCTACCTCGGTAGCCTCCTCTGTTGGGGTTGCCACCTTTGTCGCCCCTGCCACTTCTGTCGGAGTGGTTATGGCGACCACCTCTTCCAAACCTTCCTCTGCCTCTACCTCTGTGGTATTCTTCATTGGCATGCGCTTCAGGGAACGCCAATGCTCCAGTTGGTCTGGAGTTGTGATTCTTCATAGAAACTTTATTGTTCTCCTCTGCAACTAGGAGTACCGAAATCAAATCTGATATTTTCTAGAAGTTTTGCTCCCGATATTGTTGTTGCAGTAGAACGTTCGTTGCATGGAAGGTGGATAGAGTCTTATCGATCATCTGTCCTTGGGTAACTGGCTCTCCATATAGCTCAAGTCGGGACACGATGTTAAACATTACATAATTATATTCTGTGACCGATGTAAAATCTTGGTAGCGCAGGTCTATCCATTCATTCCTCGCTGCTGGGAGGATGACAGCCCTTTGATGATCATATCTATCCCGTAGGGACTCCCACAAAACTAAGGGGTCTTCAATGGTTAAATATTCGTTTTTCAGGTCTACATATAGGTGACGACGCAGAAAGATTATCGCTTTAGCCTTGTCTTCAGGACTAAGGCTTTATGTGCCTGTAGGCTTTATAATCGCCTTACGCAACTTGATTGATTGTAGGTGGAGCTTAGCATCTAGCCTTCATGCTAAGTAATTATTGTCGTTGGCATTAAGTACGGCGAACTCCAACTTTGCAAGGTTAGACATCTGGCGACGGAATAGGAGTCTGGTCAATTGATAGATTAAAGGCTATTGGATTCTAGGAACATCGAAATCCTAACCGAGATGGAACTATGGATCCTATACATAGTGGAAAAACTAGTAACGATGTATCCATAGCCACATTGTACTGTCTCGGCTGACAAGGGCCGAGCTCACATATAGGCTATGGATGAGGTTAAAGAGTAATCATTTTAACTAGTTGACATGTGTCCATAAATAAATAATATTCGGTATTGGCACTAACAATAGTGAAAATCATTTTATCTAACAATGATAAAGTTAATACATACTACGAGGTATAAGATATCTATCTTGAATAACAAAGTGAAAAAATGGCCAACAAATAAAAATCACTTGAACCAATTTAATCAAGGAAAATATCTACCAACTATATGTTCATAAGCAAGTGATATGATATAATGAAACACAATTTGAGTTTGTAAGATCAGATCATTCCAATGCATCCGGAGCAGTCCCAAAAGTTAAGATCCATATTTGGATCGTCCAGATCGAGCCTAGATCGAGTTCACAAGCATATAACTAAAATCAATGGTCCATATTAAACATGTATTAACTTATTTAAATTGATAAGATCGGACCATATCGATGAGTCCGGAATGGCCCAAAAACTCAATAACAATATATAGATCGTTGAAAACGGATCTATATTGGACTCGAGATCATAATATCAAATTAAACGGTTCAGATTAAAAGTATATATTAAATAGTTTTAATTTGTAAAATCAGACCATACCGATGCATCCGGAATGGTTCAATTAGTCAAGATCCTTACTTGGATCGATCAGATAGGGCCAAGATTAGGCCCACAATTACAAAATAAAACTGACGGTCTAGATTAAATCAGACATATAAATATATGTGAATGCATGTAAACTTTAGATGGGTCGAGTTTGCATTTACAACAGTCGGGTCGGGTCTGCTATATAACAGTCGGGTCGGGCCTGTCCAAGCAGTCGGATCTGAGCCTATGGCTCGGGCCTGATCTGGGTTCGGGCCTGGGTCTGGATTCAGACTCGGGCTCGGGTCTGTAGCTAGGTTCGGGCTTGGGTCTAGAGCTGGGCTCGGGCTCGGGTCGGGTCGGGTTTGTATTCAATCGGGTTTAAAACCCAAAAATAATAATAATTGTTCATCATCATCTCTATCGCTCCGAAAGGGACGAAAACCCTAACCGTCGCCGACCCCTCGCACCGCCCGATGCCGCAGCTTGCGCAGCCTGCTGCCGTAGCTCGCGCGACCGGTGCTCGCACAGCCGGTCGCTCGCACCGCCCGCTGCCGCCGCATGAGTAGCCTGCTACCGTAGCTCGCGCGACCGGCGCTCACACAACTGGCCTTTCGTGCCGCTCTCGAGAGTAGGCCCCACCGGACGCCGCTCGGAGCTTGATGGGTTCGCCCGAAATCCCGCCGTCGGACGCCGCTCGGAGCCTGACGCCACTATCGTGCACGGCCAACACTGCCGTGCGGGGTTGGCCTGAGGTGGGCTATGGATCATCGATGGTCTACGACGATGGTACGACAGACCTGGGACAATCGGTGGGATCGCCGGCTGGGTTACCGAACGACCTGGGCACGGTCGAAGGGGTCTCCGACTGGCTGTGATGTGGTACGGCAAACAAGAGAGGTCTCGAGGCGTACCTTGTTCACGTGATCTGAGCCGGAGCCAGGGAGGACGAGAGCTGGAGCGCACCGGACGGTAGGTCGGGTCCACGTGATCGAAGCCGGATCAGATGAGAGAAGGTCTCTCTCTCTTTTGCGATCTCTTCTCTATTTTCGATCTCTCTCCTCTCTCTGTACGATGGGGTCTGCCGGGTCGGGGTCGCGGATAAGATCCGGAGCCGAGCCGAGGCCAGGTCGGAGAGCTCGTGCTAATAACGTGTTACGAGAGAGAGGGAGAAGGAGGTGGTTGCACACGGGATGACGGCTGCGCTCTCACGAATCCGTGAGAGCCTCTTATTTATTCATAACATATATATAGAGACCTAGGGATAAGGGATAGATGTGTCGGTTAGATGTATCCCACCAAAGTGGGCAGCCACATATATCCGTAACACTTACCCAAACAAAAACAAAAACAACAATTGTTCCTTCCTCAAACATTTACCAAAAACAGGAATTTATGGAGAGCATGTAATAATTGTGATACACCAAGATGTACACAATATTAAACCTTGAAAGATCATAAGGATATTTGGACTCTAATCTCTGCGATACCAAATTGTGTTTATAAATAGAAGTTGAGTAAGGAAAAAAATCAACAAAATGAAGATCATCGGGAAGAATTTTTTTTTGATGTGTGATGTAATTTAAGAGTCCATGTAATAAACTAAATCTTTAGAAAATAATACATAACCGAACACCTCCGTCCCCCTATTCCTTCTCGTATCCACTGCTCGGTGGCGGCGAGCAGCTGCAACTCAAGATCGTGCTCACCGCCACCTCTGTAGTTCGTGTCGGAGACCACCATGGTTGCTTGTTCTCGAAGGAGGACGGAGGTGTAGAAGTTTAGGGAAAAAATCAACAAAATGAAGATCATCGGGAAGAAGAAAAAATTGATTTGGGATGTAATAAGACTAAATTTTAAGAGTCCACGTAATAAACTAAATTTTTAGAAAACAATACCTAACCGAACACCTCCGTCCCCCGTTCCTTCTCGTCTCCACTGCTCGGCAGCAGCGAGTAGCTGCAACTCGAGATTGTGCCCATCGCCACCTCTGTTGCTCGCGTCGGAGACCACCATGGTTGCTTGTGCTCGAAGGAGGTGGGAGGTGTGGGCATTTTTGGGTTTCTGTACAAAATCAGGGACGTAATGTTAACATAAATGTCTCCATGTCCTGCCCTGTGTCTTAGAGATTTATTCTGTTAGGGATTAATCTCAAATTAACCAAAAAAAAAAAGGAATAGTCATTTATAGCAATGCCTTAAAGGATTCCACCCCATGCCATTTATGGTAAGAACTCTTCTTCTTTCTATATAGCAAGAAATTTCAACCCCGGGTTGCTAAATGAAAGGCAACCCAATTCTTCTGCTACCTCATAAATAGTGGCATAATGGTGAATGTTTAGTCGGAATTAACGATGCATGATTTGTACAAAATTAGCTTCAATTTGGTACCATACGAACCGATGCATCTCCACTGTCCATCTCATTTTCAATGCATTGTGGTGGTGGGAGAACCCTATGATGCATGATTTGTACATAATTAGATTGAATGCATCATAGTGGTGGGATGAACCCTAGGTGGATGCCTGAGATCCACCATAGGGCTATCAGATGGTCCCTATGAATTTTGGTACGGTGTACCATAGAATTTTCCAATTAGGTTATAATGATGGTTAGTAAAGTTTTCTTTAAAAAAAAAGGAAGATGGTTAGTAACTTAATAAAGCAAATATAATGCACCCATCGTATTAACCCAACACGGGACATGTGGGCTCGAGTTACATCTGGAACCGTTCAAAATTATAGGTGATAAAATCCTTGGTGCGTCGAGCTTTAAAATTATAATTTAATAAAGGATTCCACCATTCCATACCAACCATTTATAGCAAGAAATTTAATTCCATCTAGGGTGGCCGAATGGATCTCTCTCTCTCTCTCTCTCTCTCTCTCTCTCTCTCTCTCTCTCTCTCTCTCTCTCTCTCATGATAGCGGGATTTAATGCAATTTCGGGAATTAAATATCTTCAATGATACCGGGATTTAATTCAATCCCCACTTTACTCTCTCATTGCATCTCTATCTACCATTAGATTAAGAAATGACAATCAGATTTCTCCGTCTCTTTTTGTCTAGTCAGCTTTTGGTCCCATTTTGTCCTAGTCAGCACAAAACCGCCGTGCCATGCTATATATATATATATATATATATATAGAGAGAGAGAGAGAGAGAGAGAGAAATGCTAGAATGCGGCATGCGGTAAGTGCGGCACCTTACCGCAGCCGTCTGATGCACCGTTGCGTGCATGCGATGCACACAGCGCGTGCATCAGACGGCTGCGGTAAGGTGCCGCACGTACCGCATGCCGCAGCATAGCATGCCCCTATATATATATATATATATATATATATATATATATATATATATATATATATATATATATATATATATATATATATATATATATATATATATATATATATATATATATAGGGGCATGCGGTGCGTGCGGCACTGCACCGCAGCCGTCTGATGCACACGCTGCGTGCATCAGACGACTGCGGTACAGTGCCGCACTTACCGCATGTCGCATTATAACATTTATATATATATATATATATATATATATATATATATATATATATATATATATATATATATATATATATATATATATATATATATATATATATATATATATATATATATATATATATATATATATATATATATATATATATATATATATATATATATATATATATATATATGGGGAGGGATACTCTTACAAGTCACCTCTTACAAGTGAAGTCTTACAAGTGATCCGGGCCGTCCATTTTCAGTTGGATGGACCCGATTAAAGCATCCCACTCTCACTCTCTTTCTCTCTCACGATTGCAGCCCCTCATACCCGACCAGCCCCGACCCCCCTCCCCTCCGGTGCAGCCCCGACCTCCTCCCCTCCGGCGGCAGCCCCGACCCACCCCGGCGGCAGCCCCAACCCCCTCCGGCGCAGCCCCGACACCCCCGATCCGGCGCAGCCCCGATCCACTCCGGCAGGGGGTCGGGGGGCTGCGCCGGCGGCGGATCGGGGTCCGGGTGCTGCGCCGGCGGCGGATCGGGGTCGGGGTGGTGCTGCGCCGGCGGCGGATCGGGGTCGGGGTCGGGATGCTGCGCCGGCGGGGGGGGGGGTCGGGGCTGGCCGGAGCTGCGGGGTCGGGGACGGCCGGAGCTGCGGGGTCGGGGACGGGGCCGGAGCCGGCGGGGTGGCTCGACGGACGGGAGGGGGTCGGGGGGGGCTCGACGGACGAGAGGGGGTCGGAGGTGGGCCGCCGGAGCCAGGGGAGGGGGGGGGTTCTGATCGGGGTAGGGGGAGGGGGGGTCGGGTGTATGAGAGAGAGAGAGAGAGAGAGAGAGAGAGAGAGAGAGAGAGAGAGAGAATGATGATGATGATCCGGGCCCTCCATCATAATCGGAACGGACGGCCCGGATCACTTGTAAGAGGCACTTGTAAGAGGTGACTTGTAAGAGTATCCCTCCCCTATATATATATATATATATATATATATATATATATATATATATATATATATATATATATATATATATATATATATATATATATATAATTCATTATCTCACACTTTCCACACCCCAATACCCTTTCCATTCCTACACACACCGTGATGGATCCACAGGCCACTTCGGATTTGTGCACTTTTCAGTTGGATCAACGGATTCAGAGATACAGTTGGCGCTTCAAAATTCTTCGATCTCCGATCAACCACCGTCAATGACAAAGAAGCAGCGCGTCTTGAAATGCACATGGCTCCAGCACGACATCTGGCTTCCTCCGAGATGTCTGATATGCACATGGCTCCGGCACAACATCTGGCTTCCTCTGACAGAACTAAGCATGTGTATGTGTGATAGCGCAAGAGCGAATCGATAGGCCTGATGTTGACGAGGTATGGTGTCGTGGGTAGCAGAGAATTGGGCAATCGCATTCCAGACTATGACTCGGAGTCTTTGTATTATATGATTGGTTTTGCCCATTTGAACGGCCTCTGCATATGATTCCTAGACTTCAGTACCATACAAATTTGTTTTGGATATTACTATTTGTACTCATTAAATTATTTAACACCCCCCTTATTATGCACACACCCCAGTCAATTTTTTATTTTTACTATTATCATTAATTTATTAGTGCACCCCACAAATGGGTCTCTCTCTCTCTCTCTCTCTCTCTCTCTCTCTCTCTCTCTCTCTCCGACCATCGTCGTCGTTGCTACTCGTCCTCCTACCCTCCCTCCATCTCCTCCTCCTCTTCTTCTTCTTCTTCCTTTTCCCTGTAAGCCTATGGGCTTCCAAATGTGGCCCACGTGCCCACATGTGAGGTCCACAGTCCATGTAAGACTAAAACCCAATAAGGATGGGCCTGGGTGATTGTTGATTGGGCTTTCCATAAGTATATATGCTCTGGGCTACAGGGCCTAATTTTGAGATCAATCCCATCCGTTGGATCTGTTGATTTCTCTGATGGGGAGAAATCATAAAGGGTTATAAATAACGGTACTTGGTCCCCCTCCCGGGTAACGACATCTCTACGTGGGTTTTTTGGATACCCCCTCTGTCCACACCAGAGAGAGATCCCTCTTGCCACAGGTAGTGGAAACCAAGTCCGGGGAACACGCATCGGATATCGTGATTCACACAAGTTCTTCATCCATGGATTCTTCCGCTTTTGGTAACAATCATACACTCTTAGAAGTAGGATCTCTCATGGATGATCAGGAGTAAAATCCACTTACGATTGGTATCAGAGCCGTGGTTCCGGCCTGGACGGATTGATTGAATGGCCGATTCGCAACATTTAATTTCTGCAATTTGTTTTCTTTGATTTTTTCTATAAAAATCGTTGTATTCGACCAATTTCGATCGGATAAAATGGGAAGAATTTTTCCATGGTTGTACAGCAAGAAACCCCAAATCCGGTTTTCATTTTTTGACAGATTCGGAGGGCCTGCCGAACAACTCCTCTTCCTCATGGCCGAGTTGCCATCGCATCAGAAATCCCAAAAAAAAAAAAATTGTTTTCCATTTCTCAAAAAAAAAAAAGGGGAAAAGAGCCGTCGTCGGGCGGTGTTGTGGGCCGGGGTTGGAGACAATCCCAATGCTTGCCGGAGGCCTCGCAGTCCACGGCTCGCGAGTGGGCGGTGAATCCACTGGCGTGGTTCGGGACCCTCTCGCTGCTCGCCGGCGGCCGATCGGGCTACGATTGGGACTCAGAGAGGGGCGGTTGCAGGTGGTTGCGTGAGTGGGGCGGCGGTTACACGGCGATGTCGCGTGGCTTTGCGACCCTTCGCGATCCTAAACAATCGTGAAGATGTGTTATTCTATTGGGCTTTCATATTGGGCTGTGAGTTGGGTCTGCATTGGATTTCTTTTGATAACCCGACCCAAGACTGAGGCTCACAGAGCACTGGTTTGCGAAACACACATTTTGTATGTGTTTTGTGGGAACCATTCTGAGGGCCCACTTAACATGCAACCAGTGTTATGTGATAAAACCCATTAATCCCAATTGAATTATTCTGACCCGCCTACCCCAAGTCATCCGATCCAAATTGTTTTGAATCGAACCAATCCGGGTATGAACCGATTTGGCTTGTACTAAATCGAGTCATACCACATAATGAACCATCTGTCAATTGATTAAATAAGGGCTTTTCTGCGAAATATTTTTGGGTCGGCCAGGGACCTATATGTAATTTATTCTCTTTGAATGTTTCTACAATGCTGTGAATGTTTATGCTATGCACATTGCTGGACCTATATTCGATCCCGAAGGCTATGGGATTATTCAATAACAGGTCGTGTGAAGGAAAGTGCAGAAAGTTCTTTTATGTTATTTTATAAATTGCAGAGGCCTATTTGTGAACAGTGATTCCAAATTGTTTTATTCATCAATTTTGGTCTGTATAATTGGACTTTGGACTATCTATTATTTTTTGATGATGTGTGGAATCCCTGGCCGAGCCCTAAAGCCCTGTTTTATATCAATTGACAGAAAAGACCCTAAAATTTTGAAAATCACTAAATTGTGCCATTGACGCATCTTTTTGGATGCAACTTTTTCAGATGGTATTGATTTGTGCCTACACCAACTAAGTGCTAGCCAAAGCAGCCTCAAGTTGAAGTGAGTACTTTCTTCACCATATAAAGCTCTTGAGTTGGCACTATTTAGTGTGCACTACTTGTGGTAGTGTTTTGAGTGCAACACTTATAGGTGGTACTTACTCGCTTTTTCGACTATTTGGGTGCAAGCCAAAGCGGCCTCAGGTAGAAGAATTTGAGAGTTTACCACATAAAGCCCGTGTTCACACAGTCTTGCACCTGAGTACTAGTGTGCCCAGTCTGCTCCCAAAGGAGGGCTGAACACAAAAGTAAGCTCAGGATGGAGTAGGATGGAGATTCTGTTGAGACCTATTTTGAAGAGATCTTGACTGCACAAAGGTGTCATACTCTTTAAAACTAGAAACTTAAGAATCACCAGTCTTACAGACAGTTGCAAACTGTCAAGTTGAGTGAACCTAGAGCAGTCATAGCTCTGCTCCCAAATGAGGGGTTGTGATGTTGCATTTGGTTGCTCACCAAGCCTTCTTAGTCTGATGCTCAGACGATGACTTGGGATAGTTAATGGACTTCTGTGATGTAGCTCCTAATTTACTTTTCCTGCTTATTCTATCTTACAGCTTTAATCCTACCATATTACTACCCATGAATAATTCTCTCCCTATCTTTAATGGTTCCAACTATGCGGAGTGAAAAGAGAGAATATTGATACTGTAAGGGTGCATGGACCTAGATCTAGCGTTAAGGGCTGATAAGCCAGCCTTTCCTACAGAGGGGTCTACCCTAGATCAAATAGCCTTCTTTGATAAGTGGGAGCGCTCTAATCGACTCAGTTTGATGCTGATGAAAGCGCATGTGGGAAGAAACATAAAAGGGATCTATCCCCGATTATGAGAGATCCCGCGAATTCATCGAGGCTGTGGAGCAACAGTTTACTAGCTCCAATATGGCACTAGCCAGCACCTTAATGAGTAAGCTCTCTTCCATTAGGTACTCCAGATCAGGCTCCATTCGGGAGCACATAATGGAGATGCGGGATATTGCAGCGCAGCTGAATGCTATTGAGATTACCATCTCGGACTCCTTTCTGGTGCAGTTCATACTGAACTCCCTGTCATCTGAATTCGGACCCTTCAAGATCTCCTACAACACATGTGGGTGCAAAATCTGGCTAACGCCCAACAGTGGGATCCACAGCCCTACCTGGGGCCCACGAGTCCAACGGTGGGACCCGCAGCCCTGCCTGGTGCCCACAAGTCTAATGATAGGACCCGTAGCCCTGCCTGGGGCCCACGAGTCCAATGGTGGGACCCTAGCCCTGCCTGGGGCCCATAGGTATGACAGTGGGACCCGCAGCCCTACCTGGGGCCCATGGGTACGATGGTGGGACCAGCAGCCCTACTTGGGGCCCACTTGCACTATCTGGAGTCTGGTAAATCCCCCCGGGTATTTACCAAACCTCGGATATCCTTGGGAATATTCTTAGAATATTCTCCAGATAAACTAAGCCCTTATAAATAGCAAACCCTGTAAATGATTCCAAGATCCCAAAATCCAAACCATAATTCCACTTTCTGTTTTCCAGAGCTCCCCGACCTTTCTAGTTTTCAGATCTCCTCTCCACTCTCTATCATCTTGTAAGAAGCACTCCTCAGCCTGTCGAGAGTAGCTCTATTATTTACTCAGAGATAGTAGATTCAAAGGTTGTGTCTTACCGCACGGAGACGTAGGTTTCGGCCGAACTTCGTCACCACATCTAGTGTCAACTCCCTTTCTACTTTACAGTGCTTATGTGACAGCCCAGCAAGTCACAACACAGCGCTTCAAAGTGTGCCACATCCCGAAGGGTCAAACCTTCACTCGACTGTTGGAGGAGGATCACGTACGACGGCCGAAATCCTTGCCCACAGTTTGGCACCGTCTGTGGGATCAGGATCCTATCAACTTATAACTTCTAAGCATTCTAACTCCTTCGGCAGCTGCTACCGGTTGCCCGAGGAATTTGTTTGTCTCCATTGTTACACTTAAAGGGTGAAGACATTGATGGACCAGCCGGAGGAAAGCAGTATGCACCGAGATACTCAGCATCCAACGGCTCGCTCAATGAGTTATCGGTTTGCGATGATCCAACACCCAGAATAGCAACTCGCTGTTAATCCAAAGAGTCACCTGTCGATAGATCGTGTCATCCAGGCTCAACCTCGATAATCACCTCAACTCGCTGACCTAACTCCTCAATGCTTAGGGAAAGCACACATCTCTCCCAGTGCTGATGCTCAAGCGTCATACCAAATCACAGCAGAGGACTATCAACTCCTCACCCTCATGAAGCAGAACGATGCTCTCATGGTGGAAAGAGACTCCCTTTGATAGATTATCGTTGAAGCAGGAACTGATCTCCCATGGTCTGCCGCTGGCATCAAAGACGGAGTAGACTTCTGCCGATCGATTGACAAATCTCCTACTCCTTCCAGACGATCCGTCGTCAACATCCATCGACGTTCTCTCAAATCCCTTTCGAGAGGACCCTCGCCTGTTCCTCCCAATCCGACTGTCTGGGAGCGTCTCAGTGAGTTTGCTCGCCATCCCAAGTTTCTCGACTTCGAGTCATCCTCCAAGCCCTACATCGTGAGGGATGTTCGGGATGATAGGCATAACTCCAAAGTTCGGCAACATTACAATAACAATCGAACCCCAGTTAGGCATCGGATGACGAGATGGACTCCAATGCCCTCTTTACCTCCTCTTCCTCCGAGAGGTCTCTCTGACCAGAGAGGTGATCGTCGAAACATCACGCTTTCGAAGGGCCACTTCATAAGCACATTCTCCAAGACTAGTTTCCTCGAAGCTGGAAAGTCCCCGCTCTCCCCAGGTTTAACTGTTTAAAGGGAGACCCGATGCTACACGTCCTTGCCTTCAAACAAGCATTGACACCATACGACCATGACAACCAGGATCTATGTCGCACCTTCGCTGGTAGCCTAGATGATATGTCGCTGGACTGGTATCACAACCTCCCTATGACCTCCATAAGTCAATTCAGGGATTTGGCAGACCTTTTCGTTCAACACTATCGGCTGAACTTCAAGCTGGAAAAAAAGCTGGACTCCCTCTACCGGCTTAGGATGGGATCGGATGAAACCCACCGAGAGTTCTCTCGAAGGTTCCAGAACGAGCATGCTGTGCTCTCCCGGCATCACCTCGATGATGAAGCCGTTATGCTCGCATTCCAGAATGCCCTACGTTTTGACCTCCACATCTACAATGATCTCATCCGCAATCCTCCTGCCTCCCTCGGAGTGCTATTTGATCGAATTCAAAAGGAGATCGAGGTAGAGGACGATCAAGTTGCTCGCAAGAAACGTGACCTCAAGAAGCGCCTTTCTGATAAGGCACCAACAAGGCTAACAGCTCAAGCTCGTAATGCTCAGACTGAGAAAGATGGAACCTCCAAGAGGCCAAGGCAGGCAGACGATAGACCCGTAGAGCCTCAGAAGACCACGAACACCAAAGGGAAGCACCCCGTCAACCGATCAGAGTAAAAGACCGCCGACTATCAATAATTCGAAAGGTCCCTTATCTAAAATCCATGATGTCACATCTTCCGAGTTATCAATGAAATGACAGTTATTTCAAGTTATATCAAAGACTATCAAATTCTATCTCAACTTCTACTCAACGACACAGTTAGTTCGGCTCGTGTTGCGACACGGTCGACTAACCTGCAACGGTACAAAGCTATGTGTCCCGATACGTAGGTTCGACTGAAACGGTGCTTCGCCTAAGTCCAACTGATACAAGGGCGCTACGCTGAGTACTCCGAATTATTTGCGTCGCACATGCTCCCGTTGTCACGTAAGGACACATGTACTAGTGCCTCGCTACAGTTAGTTTGGTTCGTGTTGCGACACGGTCGACTAACCTACAACAGTACAAAGCTACATATCCCGATACGTAGGTTCAACTGAAACGGTACTTCGCCTAAGTCCAACCGATACAAGGGCGCTATGCTGAGTATTCCGAATCATTGGCATCACACATGCTCCTGTTGTCACGTAAGGACACATGTACTAGTGCCTCACCACAGTTAGTTCGGTTCGCGTTGTGACACGGCTGAGTAACCTGCAACGATACAAAGCTACGTGTCCCGATACGTAGGTTCGAATGAAACGGTGCTTCACCTAAGTCCAACCGATACAAGGGTGCTACGCTGAGTACTCTGAATCATTGGCGTCACACGTGCTCCCGTTGTCACGTAAGGACACATGCACTAGTGCCCCGCCACAGTTAGTTCAGTTCACGTTGCGACACGGCCGACTAACCTGCAACAGTACAAAGCTACGTGTCCCGATACGTAGGTTCGACTGAAACGGCACTTCGCCTAAGTCTAACTGATACAAGGGTGCTACGCTGAGTACTCTGAATCATTGGCATCGCACGTGTTCCCGTTGTCACATAAGGACATATGCACTAGTGCCCCGCCATAATTAGTTCGATACGTGTTACGACATGGCCAACTAACCTACAACGATACAAAGCTACGTGTCCCAATACGTAGGTTTGACTGAAATAGCGCTTCACCTAAATCCAACTAATACAAAGGCACTACGCTGAGTACTCTGAATTCTTACCCCCTGTCAATAAGTAAGTCCAAGGTCCCACCCTCGGCATACAATGACAAAGCCCGAGACGATGACATCATCTCGGCCCAAGGTGATAGCCTTGGCATTTAAAAGCAAAATCCGAGGCAGCCTTCATCGCCTTCGTCGCCTTGGCACCTGACGAAGCCGAGACGTCAACAACATCTCGGCCTGAGGTGACCCTTGCCTCGGTATTCGAAAAAAAAGTCCGATGCAAGTTTCACCGCCTCAGTACCTGATAAAGCTCGAGACGTCAGCACCGTCTCAGCCCGAGGCGACCTTCGCTTCGGCATTCGAAGACAGTCCGAGGCAGCCTTCATCACCTTTGCCGCCTCGGCACCTGACAAAGCCCGAGACATCAGCACCATCTCGGCCCGAGGCGACCTTCGCTTTGGCATTCGAAGACAGTTCGAGGAAGCCTTCATCGCCTTCGTCGCCTCGGCACCTAATGAAGCCCGAGACATCGGCAACGTCTTGGCCTGAGGCGACCCTCGCCTCGGTATTCAAAAACAAAGTCTGAGGCAAGCTTCGTCGCCTCGGTACCTGACAATGCCCGAGACGTTAGCACCGTCTAGGCCCGAGGCGACCTTCGCTTCGGTATTCGAAGACAGTCCGAGTCAACCTTCATCACCTTTGTCGCCTCGGCACCTGACGAAGCCCGAGATGTCAGCAACGTCTCGGCCCGAGGTGACCCTCGCCTCACCATTCGAAAACAAAGTCCGAGGCAAGCTTCGCCGCCTCGGCACCTGACGAAGCCCAAGACATCGGCACCGTCTCGGCCCAAGGTCACAGTCACCTCGGCATTCGAAGACAAAGTACATGGCAGGCTTAGCCGCCTCGGTACCTGGCAAAACTTGAGACATCGACACCATCTTGGCTCGAGGCCACAGTCGCCTCGGTATTCAAAGACAAAGTCTAAAGTAGACTTCGCTGCCTCAGCACCTGACGAAGCCCGAGACATCGGCAATGTCTCGGCCTGAGGCGACCCTCGCCTCGGTATTCGAAAACAAAGTCTGAGGCAACCTTTATCGCCTCAGCACTGACAAAGCCCGAGACGTCAGCACCGTCTTAGCCCGAAGCGACCTTCGCTTCGGCATTCGAAGACAGTCTGAGTCAACCTTCATCACCTTCGTCGCCTCGGCACCTGACGAAGCCCGAGACGTCAGCACCGTCTCGGCCCGAGGCGACCTTCGCTTCGGTATTCGAAGACAGTCTGAGTCAACCTTCATCACCTTCGTCGTCTCAGCACCAGACGAAGCCCGAGACGTTGGCAATGTCTCGGCCCGAGGTGACCCTCGCCTTGGCATTCGAAAACAAAGTCCGAGGCAAGCTTCGCCGCCTCGGCATCTGACGAAGCCCGAGACATTGGCACCGTCTCGGCCCAAGGTCACAGTCCCCTCGGCATTCGAAATAAAGTCTGAGGCAAGCTTCGACGCCTCGGCACCTGACGAAGCCCAAGACATCGGCACCGTCTCGGCCCAAGGTCATAGTTACCTTGGCATTCGAAGACAAAGTACGTGGCAGGCTTCACCGCCTCGGTACTTGGCAAAACCCGAGACATTGGCACCGTCTCGGCCCGAGGCCACAGTCGCCTCGGCATTCGAAGACAAAGTCCGAAGCAGGCTTCGCTGCCTCAGCACCTGACAAAGCCCGAGACGTCAGCACGGTCTCGGCCCTAGGCGACCTTCGCTTCGGCATTCGAAGACAAAGTCCAAAGCAGGCTTCACCGCCTCGGCACCTGACAAACCCGAGACGTCAGCACCGTCTCGGCCCGAGGCGACCTTTGCCTCGGAATTCGAAGACAAAGTCCGAGGCAGGCTTCGTCGCCTCGGTACCAGACAAAGCCCGAGACGGCGACATCGTCTCAGCCCAAGGTGACAACCTTGGCATTCGAAAGCAAAACCCAAGGCGGTCTTCGCCTCAGCATTCAACGAAGCCCGAAAGCCATACTTCGGCGCTCGAAGACGAAGCCCGAGGCGGCTTATGCCTCGGCAAACGACCCCTGACCGACCCTTGGCAGGGGGTCGGTGTGTGCGCGGTGGTTGATGCCGGACGACGGATCGGCAGGTGCGACGACCGACGCCGGAGTTCAGGCTCGCTTGATAAACAAGACAAGCACAAATAGGCCAAAGCTCCTCTCGGCTCAGCCCGGCTCACTCACTCACTCACTAGTCACCGATTATCCCCACCTACTGTACTACCCCATCTTCACCTTCGAACCCGACCAATGTTTGGCCTGGTCGGTTTTGGCAATGACACCAAAACCGACCAGCCAAACCCCCTTACCCCCTCTCCACTGGAGAGTTCTAATGGGTCCGGTGCTTCAGTACTGATGAGAGTGAGAGGCGTGTTTAGAGTGAGAGAGTAAGAGAGTGAGTGAGAGGATGAGAGAGAGGGATTCAGAGAGTGTGTGGATGAGAGAGAAAACCCGACCATCACCCCACCCGACCAGCTCTCTTTCCCCTTTGCTTCAAGTCAACCGACCAACTCCTTCCCCTCTCTAACCGACCACCCTCCTGTTGTTCAATCAAAGAGAGAGAGGTTTAGAGAGGGTGAGAGAGTGACAGTGAGAGAGAGAATTAGAGGATGAGAGAGAGTGAGATGGGTTCAGTGCTTCAGTGCTGGTGTGAGCGCCTCGCCCCTACCTCCTCAAACCCGACCAGCCTACCACCATCACCCGACCACCACCCCATCACCCGACCAGCCCCCTCCCAACCGACCAGTGCTCCAGTGCATCTGTCATCACCATCACAGCCCCCCTCCCCCCCAGCTGCAAGAAAAACAAAGAGAAGAGAAAGAGAGAAAAACAGAGAGTGAGAGTGGGTGAGAGAAGAGAGTGGTAAGAGAGAGAGAGAGAGAGAGAGAGAGAGAGAGAGAGAGAGAGAGAGAGAGAGAGTGTGAGAGGATGATGAGGATGAGTGAGTGAGGATGAGAAAATGAGAGGATGAGACCCCCACCAACACCCGACCAGCCCCCCATGCCACCCGACCAGGTTTTCCTCGCCACCCAACCAGCCCCCCATGCCCACCGACCAGGTTTTCCTCGCCACCCGACCATCTCCCCACCCGACCACGCTCCCCACCCGACCAGCACCCTTCTCTCACCCTGCTCCGGCGATCGACCAGTGAGAGAGAGTGACAGTGAGAGTAAGAGAGAGAGAGAGAGAGTGATAGTGAGAGAGTGAGTTTGAGAGAGACTTAGAGGAGGAGAGAGTGAGATGGGTTCGTTACCTCAGTGCTGGTGTGAACGCCTCCCTCCCCCCCCCCCCCCACCTCCTCAAACCCGACTAGCTCCCCACCTCTCTCCCCCCACCCCACAAGACCACCACACAAAAACCGACCAGGTTTTGGCCTGGTCGGTTTTGGCAATGACACCAAAACCAACCAGCCAAACCCCCCCCCCCCCCCCCCCCCCCCCTTGCCCCTTTGCCCCTTCAACCGAGGCCGCCCCTAGCTCCCCCTGGGGGGGTGCGCTATATGCCCAACCTCCCCACCCCGAGGGGAACGCGCACTCATAAGAGACCCTCCTCCCCTTCACCCCTACGTCTAACTACGCGAAGGGTGCCTCGGAACGAAACAAATATCGAGTTTTTAACTTGCTTTTTATCCTGTTTTCCCATTGCGCAATGATAGGCTCATCGGTTTCCTTCTCCCCTCAACTTTAGATACCCTTATAGACGCCTATGTGAGGATCGCCCTGGCTCTGAAATTGACCAATTCTGGATCCGGATACTCACGGTATCTCTCGTTGTACATGGCTCCGGGTCGCGATTTCACACATCTTTCCCTCCGCCATTCGTGTTTTTAACTCGCATTTTATCCTGTTTATCCATCGTAATACGATGGTCTTATGAGCTCTATATTTCCCTTGTCTATGTCCGCCCTTGTAGAGGGTCATACGAGGATCGCACTGGCTCTGAAATCGGCGGATTTCGATCCCGGATGCAACCACTATATCTCGTCGTACGTAGCTCCGGCTCGTAATTTTTTACCCATTTTTTCCTATATTTGCAATCAACCCCCCAAACCTTTTTCGTTGTGCAACCGACCCCCCATTCCCCTTTGTTTGCATTCGACCCCCCTCGGGCAGTTTTCGCCTACCCTGGCCCCACGGGGTACACTCAGCATGACTCCGACAATCTGCCGGCATCGAACCCCCGTCCCCTGCCGGCTAAGTGCCGACCCGTTCGCACCACGGCGTCCCAACAAACTAGGTTACCACCTAGCTAGTTGGGCGGGGGTATACATACAGTCGGCAGACGCACACCCGATCGGCCCCTGACAGGGGGTCGGTGGGCGTGACGGTCAATCCCGCGCAACGGGTCGGCAGACATACGACGGTCGGCCCCAGACTGGGGATCGGCAGACATGGGATTGGCAGACAGGCAGCAGTCGATCCCGGACAGGGGATCGACAGGCAAAGAACGATCGACGCCACGCAATGGGTCGGCAGACACACGACGGTCGGCCCCGGACAGGAGGTCGGTAGACATACAGTAGTCGACCCCAGACAGAGGATCGGCAGGCAAACAACGGTCGGCCCAGTGCAATGAGTCGGCAGACATACGACGGTCGGCCCCGGACAAGGGATCGACAGACAGACAATAGTCGACCCCGGACAGGGGATCGACAGGCAAATAACGGTCGGCCCCGCGCAACGGGTCGACAGACACACGACGATCGGCCCCGAACAGTGGGTCGGCAGACAGATAATAGTCGACCCCAGATAGGGGATCGACAGGCAAACAACGATCGGCCCTGTGCAATGGGTCGGCAGACACACGACGGTCAGCCCTGGACAGGGAGTCGGCAGGCAGATAGCAGTCGACCCCGGACAGGGGATCGACAGGCAGACAACGGTCGGCCCCGCGCAATGGGTCGACAGACACACGACGGTCGGCCCCGGACAGGGGGTCAGCAAACAGACAGCAGTCGACCCCGGACAAGGGATCGACAAACAGACAACGGTTGGCCCCGCGCAATGGGTCGATAGACACACGACGATTAGTCCCGCACAACGGGTCGGCAGACATACGACGGTAGTCCCCGAATAGGGGGTCAGCAGACATATAGCAGTAGACCCCGGACAGGGCATTGACAAGCAGACAACGGTCGGCCCCACGCAACGGGTCAACAGATACACGATGGTCAACCCCGGACAGGGGGTTGACAATCAGACAATAGTCGACCCCGGACAGGGGATCGATAAGCAGACAACAATCGGCCCACGTTACGGGCCATCAGATACATGACGGACGGTCTCGAATAGAAGGTTAATAGATAAACGACCAACTTTGCACCAAGAAATCCCAGCCAGCTTGGTTAAACACCTATCGAGATGGGAGGGGATAACTGTGGGTGCAAAATCTAGCTAACACCCAATGGTGGGACCCACAGCCCTGCCTGGGGCCCACGTGTCCAACGGTGGGACCTGCAGTCCTGCCTGGGGCCCATGGGTACGACGGTGGGACCCGCAACCCTGCTTGGGGCTCACTTGAACTATCTGGAGTCTGGTAAATCCCCCCGGGTATTTACCAAATCTCGGATATCCCTGGGAATATTCCTAGAATATTTCCCAGATAAACTAAGCCCTTATAAATAGTAAACCCTGTAAATGATTCCAAGATCCCAAAATCCAAATCATAATTCCCCTTTCTGTTTTCCAGAGCTCCCCGACCTTTCTGGTTTTCAGATCTCCTCTCCACCCTCTATCATCTTGTAAGAAGCACTCATCGGCCTGTCGAGTGTAGCTCTACTGTTTACTCAAAGATAGTGGATTCAAAGGTTGTGTCTTACCGCACGGAAACATAGGCTTCGGCCGAACTTCGTCATCACATCTAGTGTCAACTCCCTTTCTATTTTACAGTGCTTGTGTGACAGCCCAGCAAGTCACAACACAGCGCTTCGAAACGTGCCACATCCCGAAGGGTCAAACCTTCACTCGACTATTGGAGGAGGGTCACATACGATGGTCGAAATCCTCCCCCATAACACGCAGAAGGAAAAATGGTCAGTAAATGAACTATTGACCATATATGTATGTTCTGGAGGAGAGCAGGTTGAGATAGGAGAGCTCTTAGAGCATCAATATGATCTCTCATAAGGGTCAGAAGCGCACCAGAGGAGAAAATAGCTAGCAGGCATGTGAATCGTGACTCGGGGAAGAAGAAGACTAAAAGGGCGCCAGCTACTCAGGAAAATCAAGCTGGTATTCAGGGCCCTAAGTATTTCTTCTGCAAGAAAAAGGGTCACGTGAAGAAGGATTGCCCTCGCTATGCTAAATGGCTCAAGAAGAAAGGTAACTCCTTCGTTCCAGTATGCCTAGAGTTGCATTCAGTTTTTTGTTTCATCGATTCTTGGTGGATTGACACTGGTGCCACTGTGCATGTGGCAAATTCCATACAGGGATACCTGTCTAGCAAGCTACCAAGACCGGATGAGCGTAACGTGATTACTGGGAATGGCTTGCGCTCGAAAGTTCAATCCGTTAGCACTTTTAGGCTTTTTCTAAATTCTAGTTTTGTACTTGATCTAGAAAATACCTTTTATATTCCTGCATTTTCTAGAAATTTGATTTCTGGATCAAGACTTGACTCATTGGGATTTTCTTTTAGCTTTATTAATTCCTAGTTCCAGTTATGCTATCAATCCCAATGTGTTGGTTCAGGTATTCTGATTGATGGGTTGTACAGGATTTTACTTAATACTTCCCAAAATCAATCTTTAGTAACTCTGGATGAAAATGAAGAAACCAGTAGTCACTTGTCCTTATTATGGCATAGGAGATTAGGGCATATCTCCAAGGAGAGAATCCAAAGGTTAATTAGAGAAGGATTATTGAACATCACCAAGCCTTTTTTGACTTTGGAGTCTGTGTGCACTACATAAAGGGCAAGCAGACCAAGACCTCCTCTAAAGATGCTATAAGAAGCGATGGAACACTAGACTTGGTCCATACTGACATTTGTGGACCGTTCCCGCAGTGTATTACAGGCCAACGGTATTTCATCATATTTACTGATGATCATTCAAGATTTGGTTATATCTACTTGCTTAAGGAGAAATCCGAAGTACTCGATGCCTTTAAAGCTTTCAAGGCCGAGGTAGAAAACCAACTTAACAAAAGAATTAAGGTGGTCAGATCAAATCGAGGTGGTGAATACTTTGGTAGACAGACCTCAATAGGTCAGGCTCTTGGACCTTTTGCAAAGTTCCTTGAACAGTGTGATATAGTTCCTCAATACACCACTCCTAGTATACCAAGCCAGAATGGTGTAGCAGAGTGAAGGAACCACACATTGATTGATATGGTTAGGAGTATGATCAGTAATTCTACCCTTCCTTTATTTTTGTGGGCTGAAGCCTTAAAGACTGCCACGTATATCTTAAACAGGGTTCCTTCGAAGGCTGTTCCAAAGACACCCTATAAAATATGGACAGAAAGAAAACCAAGTTTAGGATATTTGCACACGTGGGGTTGTCAAGCTGAGGCTAGGGTGTACAACCCACATATTAAGAAATTAGACCTAAGAACTGTCACGCCCCGGATCTGACTACAAGGGTAAACCAGTCAAACTCGGGGTGATGGGGTTTTATGGGAAATCAGGTTATAAGGTCACGAGGTTGATTTTATTATTTAATTATTTATTACTAATTTATCATGAACTAGTTACTAGTTGATGAGGGATGGCTTTGAGGAGAAGCCTACCAATAGCTTGGCCTTGATGAAAGGCCTACCGGGCATGAAGCTTGAGGAGAAGCTTACCAGGGGAAACATTACTGATTCTGGCATTATTCAGAGTATCTAAAACATAGTTCCATAATTATTACATACCAACTAGAAATAATAAAAACTAGCTAATAGCCCTAGTGTCCTCTCTCGATAGCTATTTAAGATCCTCTAGGAAGCGTCTGAAAAGGATCTACGGTACCTGAAAAGAGTGTGCAACAACGGGGTGAGTTTACTAGGTAAACTCAGTGAACAGTTAACCCTAAACTAGCTAGGGTAAACCATAGTCATACCCCACCCTTCTAGAAGGCTACGAGGGCGGCAACCCATATATACACACATTACAAGTAAGTGAAATGACCTAGCTACATATGGCAATTCTACTATATTACAACTACAACTAGTACATATAAGACAAGTAATCATCCAGATCAAAAGTATGCAACTAATTACCGAATGTTGGTTCTACTTACTCCTAAAGTGAACCGGCAGTTTTCTAACTGAGTCTGCCAATAGAAACCTGGGTCCAAGCGTACCTGGAGAGCCAGAAATACCCATATGGCCATAAGGGGGCTTGGTCTTTCACCATAGGGCACTCCCGCCCAACTTGCTTCTTCAGGGTCATTACCCAGGGGTAGACTACTAGGCCACTAGGGGCTTTACCGCCTGCCCAACCCTGTGACCCTACCTACTTGATCGGATTATGCATAGGCGGTGGTTCACCTCCCATCCTGTGCACTCGGGTCCTCTACCCATGCCCGTGAGTAGTGAGTCTTCCCTCTGGGAAGAGAACCTCAACTGAGAAAGTACAATCACCAGTCTCTCCATTGAGACTACCGGTCTCTCCATCGAGACCACCAGTCTTCGTTGCTCAATAGCAACTGGACTGCACCATGCGACCCATGGTCACTAAACACAGTCATTCAACAGAATATTAATAAATAATCAGTACAAGTATCTACTTATTTGCATGCATCCTAGTGTGAATCTAGGTTGAGTCAATCACCGTTACAGCTATCAAAATATTACATGCATGACTATTCAGAGAGAAGGGATAGTATGCCCACCTCCCACATGCATTACCGGTTTTCCGCCTGCATGCATTGGACATACTATGCCACATACGATTTTATTTATTATTTTATAGATACAACTACAATCTACTTTAACTAGAATAGAATTAATCATGTTCACCTGGAGAATAGCTCGGTAGTCCATGCTCCTCACGCCTATTGGTCCGGTGCACCGTCGAAGGAGAAACTGACCATCATGGTTTAAAATATATAAGTTGTTATATCTATAAATTACTCAAACTAAGGTTCTAAAAAGGTTGGTTTAGGGATGAGGAACCCAAGGGATCCGGTCTCGCTCGAATCCGACTTCGGTCAGAGGTTTTAGGGTCGAACTGGTGAAAACCGGTCTATGATCGGTTCAATAGGTTAAAAGGGTCTCCAGGGTACCAAACTAGGTTCAATACATCGGCATCGATGATCTGAGTACGATTCCACTGGTTTTGTCCAATTCCGAGATCGGACAGAGAATTGGCGGTCAAACCAAGGTGCACCAATTAGTTCGGGTTCATGAATAAAATGGGATACTAAATAGTATAATTACTGTACTAAACTATATCCAACATGTAGAATTTTCCAAGATGGTCGTAATGGCGCTGGTTTCGTCCGATTCCGAGTTCGGACGAAGAAATGGCGACTGAACCAATTTCTGGTCTGTTTAAGGGTCTGGTTCAGGTGAACCAGACCGGTTCACTGCTGGGTCGGGTCTGTGTTATCAGGTTGGGTCTGCGGGTCGGGTCTGGTCTGCTGTTTGGATCGGGTCTGCTGTGCACTTAAGGTGGGTCGGGTTGCTGTGCAGTCGGGTCGGGTCTGCAGTGGTCGGGTCGGGTCTGGGGTTGTCGGGTCGGGTCTGCAGTATTAATAACAAAATGGCTTGGGCAGACCCGTTATTTACGGGTCTGCCACTCCCTTCTTCTTCCCCATGAGAACCAGCTGGGTGCTGGTTTTCTTTCATGGTGGCGACAACGGGTTGGCCGGGTTTGGGTGCACCGGCGGTGCCCGACCTGTCTCCCCCGCATCGCCCCCACAGAGGAGACATGGGAGGAGGCGACCGGAGCCCCATCGGAACCCGGGATGGGAATGGCCGGAGGGTTTTGCTCGAGGGTTTTATGGCCTTGGTTGCATCGGCAGTCGTAAAGGATTTGCAAAACCAAGGCAATTTGCTTGGTTGATTTCATTCACTATATATAGAGTTTACAAAGTTTGAAATGATAATAAAATCCCACTAATCAAGCCATCCCACAAAGGAAACATATTTACACCTAAAATTCCACTAATCAAGCCATCCCACAAAGGAAACATATTTACACCCAGAATTAATTTCATTGCCACAATTATAGCTCATCTTGATGGTGGTGTATCTATATGTCTTAATACTCCCCCTCAAGTTGGAGCGGTGGAGGTGAGGTCGACAATGCCCAACTTGCTTCGTAACTTCTGAACTTTGTCAACACCAAGTGGCTTCGTTAAAATATCTGCAATTTGATCACAAGAACGAATATATTGTGGAGATATAAGTTTAGTTTTAATCTTTTCACGCACAAAATGACAATCTATTTCAATGTGTTTAGTGCGTTCATGAAATATTGGATTCTCTGCTATGTGAATAGCAGCTTTATTATCACAAAAGACGGTCATCGCTTCAGGGTGTGATATTCCAAGATCAAATAAAATATATTTAAGCCATTGTAGCTCAGATGATAATGCCGCCAGAGCACGATATTCAGCTTCCGTTGAAGATCGGGAAACTGTAGGTTGCCGTTTAGATTTCCATGAGATTGGACTATTGCCAAGCTGTGTAAAGTAACCTGTAGTGGAACGCCTTGTAACAGGGCATCCTGCCCAATCCGAATCTGTATAACCACTAATATGAAGATTGTTGGATGATGAAAGAAAAATGTCGTAGCCAAGTGTGCCTTTTAAATAGCGTAAAACACGTAGAGCGGTATTAAGATGAGAGGTTCTGGGGCATTGCATAAATTGACTCAAAGTGTTGACGGAAAATTGTATATCAGGACGGGTTACCGTTAAATAAAGCAAGCGACCGATAAGTCTGCGATAGATAAATGGATCTGGAATTGGATCGCCATCAGTAGGTAAGAGTTGAATATTTTGTTCCATTGGAAACATAGAGATGCGAGTACCCGTCATGCCCGTATCTTGCAATATGTCTAAGATATATTTTCGCTGGGATAAAAATATACCTTTAGAGGAGCGAGAAACCTCAATACCTAGAAAATATTTGAGATTTCCAAGATCTTTGAGGGAGAAGGTCTTGGCTAGATATTGCTTGAGATTATTGATAGCAATGTCATTATTTCCGGTGATGATGATGTCATCAACGTATACTAAAACAAACAAATATAGAGCACCCTTTTTATAGGTGAATAGACTATAGTCAGCTATAGATTGAATAAACCCTTTGGAAAGTAGGACTGATGAAAATTTAGAGAACCATTGTCTCGATGCTTGTTTAAGACCATATAATGACTTATTTAATTTGCACACCTTGTGCTCCCCCTGGCATGAAAAACCAGGCGGCAATTTCATATAGATTTCTTCATCAAGATCGCCTTGGAGAAATGCGTTATTCACATCAAGTTGGTGGAGTGTCCAACCCTTGATGGAAGCAATGGATAGGAGAAGTCGAACAGTTACTAATTTGGCAACCGGTGCAAAAGTATCATGGTAGTCGATACCTTCAGTTTGCGTGTAGCCTTTTGCAACCAAACGAGCTTTGTATCGCTCAATTGTACCATTTGAATTATATTTAATTTTATAAATCCATTTGCAACCAATTGGTTGTTTCCCAATTGGAAGATCAGTAAGAGTCCATGTATTATTTTGGACAAGTGCATTGATTTCTTGTGACATAGCCTCTTTCCACACTGAATGTTTCATGGCTTGTGTGAAAGATTTGGGTTCATCATTTGTAATAAGTGTAGTGATGAATGCCCGATGATGACTAGATAAATTACAGAGATTAAAATGAGAGGCAAGAGGGTGTTTTGTTACTTGTGACGTTGCGGAACATAGGTAATCACGCAACCGAATTGGAGGTTGTTTGACTCGAGATGGGCGTGGAATAACTTCTGCGATTGGTTCAATATGCCCCATAGGTTCAGCAGTGACCTCGATTGCTGGTGATGGTAACTCTTGTGATAAAGAGGTGATTGAGGGTGATTCCTCAGAGACATCAATATCTACCATAGGGTTCACATGAACAGGTTTATGTAGGGTAGGAGAGTCCATGGTGTGAAAAGGAAATATTATTTCATAAAAGATAACATCACGTGATGTATAGATTGAATTAGATTGCATATCATAAACCCGATATCCTTTTTGGCCATATGGGTATCCAACAAAAATTCCTGGATTTGCACGAGTATCAAATTTATGCTTTATGTTTGTATTTCGTGCGTAACATAAGCATCCAAATACTCGAAGTGCAGTATAATCAGGTTTAGAGTTAAAAAGAACTTCATGAGGTGATTTGTACTTTAGTAATGGAGTTGGCATTTTGTTAATGAGATATGCCGCTGTGAGAACACATTCACCCCAAAATATTAAGGGAAGATGAGCTTGAAGACGTAAAGCTCTAGCAACATCAAGAAGATGTCGATGTTTACGTTCAACCACACTATTTTGTTGTGGTGTGTGTATGCAACTTCGTTGATGTGTAATCCCATTTTTGTGTAACCATGATTGAAAAGAATTTTTGAGAAATTCTATTCCATTATCAGAACGAAATGTTTGGAGTTGTGGAAGAAAAATATCACCATCTCCCGAATTGATATTTGTTATTTTATTATTGAAATTTCTTTGAACATGGTTAAAAAAATAAAACAATAATGATTCGGTTTCAGATTTGTTTTTCATGAGATAAAGCCAAGTGCATCTTGTGAAGTCATCAACAATAGTCAAAAAATATCGACATCCACTATTGGAGGGCAAAGAAAACGGTCCCCAGATATCACAATGAATTAATTCAAATGCTCTTTTTGAAACCGAAACACTTTTATTAAAAGGAAGTCTAGGTTGCTTCGCCTGAGGGCATACATCACAAGAACAATTGGGAACAAATTTCATAAAGTCAAATTGACTAGCTAGAAATTTTAAACGAGGTAGAGAATGATGCCCTAGACGCCAATGCCAGAGATCCTCTTTATTCATCCCTTGAACAGAAAAGATAGAAGCAATGCTAAGGAGGTAGAGTCCATCCTTTAGGCTAGCATGACCAATCGTTCGTTTCGTTGAAAGGTCCTGAAATAAACAATTTGTATCTGAGAAAATCACATTACAGTTGTTGAGAAGGGTTAATTGCGAGATAGAAAGTAAATTAAATTTAAATGATGGAATATAGAAGACATTTTCCAAGATTAAAGAAGAATTAATTTTGACTATTCCAATGTGGATAACTATTGATTGTGTTCCATCAGGCAGTTGTACTGTAAAATTTGGTGGAGCATCATGATAAGAAGTGAATAAAGAAAGTAAAAAATATATGTGGTTTGATACACCTGAGTCTACTATCCATGTAGAAGACGAATAAGGAAAAGCCATACCTACAAGATTCGCAGATGGAGTGGGACTATTTTCGGATGGCACTGAGATTAGATTGATGAACTTCGTATATTGCTCTTGGGTCAATTGAGGGGGCCCAGAAAATGATGCAGTATGAGGAGCATTTTTTTTTGACTTTGGAGGATATCCATTGAGTTTGAAACATGTCGCCTTGCTATGGCCATGACGATTGCAATGCTCGCAAAACGGGCGATGACGTTTGTGATTGGAATATGGCGGGCGTCCCCCTTGATCGCCAAAGGATCGTTGGTTGCCATGATAACCTGTGAGGAGCGCAGCTGATTCAATCGTTGGGATCGCCAGCGAGTTGATTTCTTGTTGTTTCTCCTCTTGACGAACGAGGGAATAGATCTTTGTAGTCCCGGGAAATGGATCCATGAGAAGGATTTGACTACGAATTGCAGAAAAACGGTCATAAAGGCCTTGGAGGAATTCCATGGCTCGATCTTGATTCATGAGTTCGACCGTACATTTTTCGGAGCCACACATACAAGGAGTGACAGATGTGATAGAATTCAACTCATCCCATAGAGATTTTAATTGAGTATAATATGCAGAAACAGATAAATTTTCTTGTTTCAACATAGAGATAGACCGTTTTAACTGATAAAGTTTAGGAGCATTTGATTGGGAGAATCGATCTTTGAGATCGTCCCAGATATCTTTGGCAGTATCATTGTAGAGGATACTATTTTGAATATCAGAAGAGACAGAATTGAGAAGCCAACTACTGACCAGGTCATTGCATCTTGCCCAGTTGAATTCATCATTGTCATCCTTCGGCTTGGAGAAAGTGACATCAACAAACCCTAGTTTGTTCTTGGCACGCAACGCCATCGTGATGGCATGGATCCATGTCCCGTAGTTGTCACCCGAAAGCGCCGGAGAGACAAGGACTGCAGTTGGGCTATCGGAATGATGAATGTGGTATGGATCAGTGATCGATGATGGGAAAGTTTTTGAAGTGGCCTCCATGGAGATCGGTTATTGCTCTGATACCATAAAGGATTTGCAAAACCAAGGCAATTTGCTTGGTTGATTTTATTCACTATATATAGAGTTTACAAAGTTTGAAATGATAATAAAATCCCACTAATCAAGCCATCCCACAAAGGAAACATATTTACACCTAAAATTCCACTAATCAAGCCATCCCACAAAGGAAACATATTTACACCCAGAATTAATTTCATTGCCACAATTATAGCTCATCTTGATGGTGGTGTATCTATATGTCTTAATAGGTCGCTGGTGGGGGCTGGGTATTGGTCCTCCCGATGAGGACCGAAGGTGGGGTCGCGGTGGCATTCTATACCCGAGTGGGCCTCGGCCAAGGGAGGAGGGAACGGTGGAGATGGGTTGGGTCGCGGAGGAGGAGAGAAGGACAATGGCTAACCTTGGTTCGGTGCTCGCCGAAGTCGGGGGAGGAGGCGAGCCGCTGATCCTCTCTTTCTACTTCTCTCTCTCTCTCTATATATATATCTCTCTCTCTCTCTCTTTAAATATATGTATTATTACCTTCCTTCTCCCTCTCTTAATTTGTCGTTCCTTCTCTCTCTTAATTTGTCGTTCTTTCTCTTTCTCTAGGTTCTTCGTAAAGACAGAAGTACAGAGGTAGGTTGTTGTTGTTATGGTGGTAATTAAAGAAGGTTTAAAAGGTCAGTTGTTACCCCCTTAATTCCTAATAAAGAGGAATGAATAAAGGAACGGAAGATGTTGGGCTTATTACTCCAAATCTTGCTTGATCCTCCCCATCTGAATTTCAACTTTTAAAACCTTGGGGAGGGATATCTATGAGCCCTAAAGCCAGTTAGGAGGTTAGAAGTCAGGTCTTAGGGCTGGTCAGGATCGATCCCGCGCCCTGAAGTGAGCTCGGTAGGAACCCGGGTGCGATTCGTATACCTACCGGGTTAATAAGGATAATTAGCCATAACTCACAGATCGGATGTCAGAATTGGGCCTAAGAGGATTCGTTGGAAAGCTCTCGTCGACATGAACGCGTCGGCGCTTAATACACAATTTTCTGACTTATAGATCTCTTAAAAAGAAGAAAATACTCAAAAAATTAAAATAGCAATTACTCATCATCCAGGTATCGGATCGACCCCAGCTCAGGCTCGTTGAAAAGGTCTCTCAGATCCCCACCCAACGTATCTAGCCTTGCTACGATCTGATTACCCGAACTTTCATGGTAAATAAAACAATGTCAAATGTTAGCTAATTTATCGATATTATAGGGTATAACTACCGAACTGCCGAAACTAGCTGCCCATACACCCGATTACTGCACAGGACGCGCCATTGCGACCTGTTCGAAGCCATAGCAAAAGTGAACGTAAAATATTTTATGGGTTTACGACTTATTCTTCCAGAACAAGCCCAGAGAAAAAAAGTCTGACTAAGAATGACGAAAATACCCAAGGCGAACTTTTATTATTCTCAAATTTAACACTAGAGGTGTTACAACTAAGAACCGTATCAGGTTATTTTATTGGTTATCCAGAAAAGTCCAAAGGGTATAAGTTCTGCTGTCCATCTTCTCCTATAAAGATTGTAGAAACAAGGACTGTAAGGTTCATAAAGGATGGCTCAATCAGTGGGAGTGTGCAACCTCGACACATAGTGTTCGAGGAGCATATAGAACAGGATACTCCTTTACGGGAAACTCCTGCACCTGTTACATATGGGTTTATTCCATTTTCAGTTGGACAACCTTATGCTGTGGAAATACAACCCATAATTCAAGAACCACAAAATGTGGAATAGGAACCACTCCCATCAAGATCTTGAACCAGTTATTATCCCACAGCAAGCACCACAAGTAGGAGCACAATTGGAGTTAAGGAGATCCTCTAGACAGAAAAGACCTGCCATATCGAATGATTATCTTATCTACCTTCATGAGGATGACCATTGTTTGGATGATCCCCTCAGTTTTTCTGAAGCCATGAATAGTTTTAACTCTGAAGTGTGGTTCAATGCCATGAATGATGAGCATGAATCTATGGCTAAAAATCAAGTCTGGGACCTTATAGTATTACCTGAAGGATCGAAGCCCGTTGGTTGTAAATGGATTTTCAAGACCAAACGGAACTCAAGAGGTAATATAGAAAGGTACAAGACCCAATTGGTAACCAAAGGATTCACACAGAAAGAAGGCATTGACTACACTAAGACCTTCTCTCCAGTATCTAGGAAGGACTCCTTCAGAATTATCATGGCTCTGGTGGCTCAGTTTGACCTTGAGTTGCACTAGATTGATGTCAAAACTGCTTTTCTAAATAGGGATTTGTGTGAGGAGGTTTACATGAAACAACCTGAAGGATTCTCACACAAAGGACAAGAGCATATGGTATGCAGACTAAAGAAATCAATATATGGACTAAAACAATCCTCCCGACAGTGGTACCTCAAATTCAACGAGGTAATACTGACCTTTGGTTTTAAGGAAAACATTGTTGATCAATGTATTTACCTAAAGGTCAGTGGGAGCAAATTTATAATTCTAGTCCTATATGTTGAAGATATTCTGCTTGCCAGCAATGATCTTGGACTACTGCATGATACGAAAGTTTTCCTATCCCACAATTTTGATATGAAAGATATGGGTGAGGCTTCTTATGTCCTTGGCCTAGAAATTCGGAGAGAAAGACCAAAGGGGTATTTTAGGTTTGTCTCAAGAAGCCCACATTGAGAAAATTCTGGAAAGGTTCAACTTTCATAAAAGCAGATCCGGGACAGCTTCTGTACATAAAGGGGATATACTTAGTAAATCCCAAAGCCCAAGAAATCAATTGGAGTGGGATCGATGGCATATATGGCAGATATACCTTATACATCTGTAGTTGGTAGCTTTATGTATGCACAGACGTGCACATGTCCAAACATTGCCTTTGCAGTTGGATTACTTGGTAGATTTCAAAGTGATCCAGGCAAAGTGCATTGGGATGCTACCAAGAAGGTATTTAGGTATCTGCGAGGGACTATAGATTTCATGCTAACATATAGGAAATTAGATGAGCTGGAAGTTATAGGATTCACGGACTCTGACTTTACCGGCTGCCCAGATACTAGAAAGTCCACTTCTGGATACATCTTCTTATTAGCTGGAGGAGCAGTTTCGTAGAAGAGTCAAAAACAGACAATTACAGCACCTTCCACGATGGCCGCAAAGTACATTGCATGTTATGAGGCTACATCACAGGCGATTTGGCTAAGAAACTTCATCACAGACCTTCAGATTGTCGACTCCATTTCTCGTCCACTCAGTCTTTTCTGTGATAACTTAGCGGCGGTTGCATTTTTCAATAACAAGTTCTCCAGTGGATCTAGGCATCTAGACACCAAATTTCTTGTTGTTAAAGAAAAAATTGACAGTTACATATTTCAGTTGAGCACATCAGTACAGACCATATGCTTGCAGATCCGATAACCAAGGGGATAGCACCTGGCATCTATACTGAGCATGTAAAGTCCATGGGTCTGATTGAGTCATTTGATGTGTAAGACATTCAGTTTCTTAAATGTATTATTTCTGATTGACTACAAAGATATTGTGTTCTAATCCATTGGGATTATTAAGAAAATTATATTCTAATCCATTGGGAATATAAAGTATGATCAAGTATAGACATAAAGATACGTCTATTCTAGGAGTGAACATCTTGACGAAGTTCACTCATACAGCTTCCCAGATAAAATTACTTTGTGGGTTTGTCTTAGTGGTACTCGTGGTTATGAAAGAAAATGTGCGGCTCTAAAATGGATAGCACAGGACCGCCTGGCCCTTACCATTGAGCTTTCTCATTAAAATTAAGGGGTCTAGAGCATTATGGAAAAGCCTTAAAGGTTATTTTTTAATTCTTTGGCCGGCATTTAAAGTTTCTTTTGAATATCCAATCACCTGACCACATAAAGTTTGTTTCAAATTTATTTTACATATACAAATGTATATTATGTATTTTTAAATTATGGTCAATGTGGTCCAAGTGGGAGATTGTAAGCCTATGGGCTTCCAGATGTGGCCCACGTGCCCACATGTGAGGTCCACAATCTATATAAGGCTAAAACCCAATAAGGATGGGCCTGTGTGATTGTTGATTGGGCTTTCCATAAGTATATATGCCCTGGGCTACTGGGCCTAATTTTGAGATCAATCGCATCCGTTGGATCTGTTGATTTCTCTGATGGGGAGAAATCATAAAGGGTTATAAATAACGGTACTTGGTCCCCCTCCCGGGTAACATCTCTACGTAAGTTTTCTGGATACCCCCTCTGTCCACACCAGAGAGAGATCCCTCTTGCCACAGGGCGTGGAAACCAAGTCCGGGGAACACGCATCAAAGACCGTGATTCGCACAAGTTCTTCATCCATGGATTCTTCCGCTTTTGGTAACGATCCTACACTTTTAGAAGTAGGATCTCTCATGGATGATCAGGAGTAAAATCCACTTACATTCCCCAGTCTAACTGCCATGACAGAGCTACTGGTTCCATGCATCTCACCGCCACCACCTCCTCCCAACTGTGATTGCCTCACCGGAATTGTCGATTCCATGCACCTCACCACCCCTCCATTTTTTCTCCTCTTTCTCCTCATTCATATAGGCATGTTGGTCGCTCCAAACCTATATGATTGTTAGTTGCTCCTAACTGACATGGTGTGATACATGTCAATCGATCCCGACCAACATGGACCACATTATGCTGGACAAAAAACATGTTGATCGGTAGCAATTGACACACGCATCTCAAAATGCCTAGCTTGCTACAAGGACACATCCGGGATTTATTTGTTTGTTAGATTAAGAGTGCTAGTAATTTGTGGGGTGCAAATAGCCGCGCCTCAATTTTTTTTTTTTTGTTGGGTCTGATTGAGTCATCCCAATTACAAACGGAGTCTTGTATCACTGAATGGTTATAGTGGCTTGAACTATCGGCTTGTACAAACGGAGTCAAATTTAAACTCTTTTGTCATATAGATCCATTAAAAAAACATAATTATGGGAAATATCATCTATGATGACAAAGGTAGATATTATTACACCATTTGACTGTTGTTATGTAATATTGAGAGGCATGTGAGATCTTGAGAAACATAATGTGAGGTCTGGGACTTTCAAAAACCAACCGGACCGAAAAACTAAACCGAACGTAGCCAAAAAATCAGTTACTGGCCGGATTTTTAGATGTACAAGTCGGGTTTGGATTCGGAATGTAAAAATAAACTAGGGTTCGGTTTCGGTTTCAGTTTTGTTAAAAAAAAAATTGTTTTACACCGAACCGAACCGAAGAGGTTTACAATGAACAACATTTTCTATTATTGACAAATCTGATGATCAACATACTATGAACAAAAACATGATTAGTGCAAAATTTTGAGATATATAAGTAATATCATAGCTAATGCTACTTGTTATGGGCATAATTTTGAAATAACTTTGAATGATGGACACAATTTGTAAGGTCATGGATGAAAAAACAATCTGATTCAAGATGATTAGTTTATGATCACATCTTTAAAACAAAACCGAACAAACCGACCGAACCGAACCGACTTCGATCGGATAGGTTAGTTCAATAGTAGATCTTTCGAAGTCGGTTTGATTTTGGTTCTGTCAAACTCAAAACCGACATGATCAATCGGTTTAGTGGCAAATAGACCCTCAAAACCGATTGAACCGAACCCCGAACTTCCCTATGTGAGATCCTAAGAAATATTGCTAAACTATATATATCATTTAAACCATAAAAAAGGAATGAGCTCGGACACTCGATGTTTAAGAAAACATATAGTTGGTAACGGTAGATGGTCGATGTCTCTTATAGTGTATGACGCACATCTATTTTGTTGGCAAAATTTATGAGCGCAAACCGACTCGGTGAGGTTGGTGTAACCTGTGAGTTAGGTCTGCATACGCATTCACAACTCATTGAAAACCGCAACAATGTAGCATAGTATCAACTAAGCAATGCAAATTACAATCAGCTTGTGATCAGACTATCTAGCTCGAACATCCGCTAGTGCTTGTATCACGAGTGTATCTTTCATTTGTGGGGTGCAAATAGCAACACCCTTTTTTTTTTGTAGAAGGCCAATAAGATGCATCCCAGTTTGGAATATGCACATGCCAACTACAAACGAAGTCTTGTACCTCTGAAGAACGTTTTTGCGAACATAATCGATCTCATGCGAAATCACGCCCTTTCTTTCTCTCATTTCTTTTGTTCTCAATCTGTTGCTACCTTTGAGCCATTGCACATCATCCCCGGTGTGGTAGGCCTGATAGGTTTACACATGGCTCGATTAATTCCCTGGTTATGGCTCGATTAATTCCCTGTTTTGATTTCCTGTTGATCACCTTCCTTGGCCTAGAGGTTTCGTAGAAGCTCTCTGTAATCTTCTCTCTAACTGGTGTGCTACCATTGGCATTCGAAAGCACTATAGGGTTTAATTACATCTTACAAGATACCCAAACATGTAAGGACCGGATTTACAAAGTAGACAATTAATGTATAGAGATGGATCGGGTTTTATGTATAGTCGGGTAGTACTCATTGTGTATTGATGTACATATATATTGGGCTTAGTCCCTCAATGAGAAGCACACTTCATTCTCTCCAAACCCTAGCTATCATCTCCTAATATGGTATCAGAGTTCTAGGGTTTCAATCGGCTGCGACGACGATGACGACGGTTGATCCTCCGGCACTGGCACCTGCTCTGGCCTCGTCCTTCGATTCCCGCACCTCCTCCCCCGATCCCCTCAGATCGGCCACCGCAACCCCTTCTCCCCTCCGATCAGCCACCCCGACCCCCCCTCCCCTCTGATCAGGTCCCTCATTCCCTCCGATCAGCCACCCTGACTTTGCCCCTTCTCCGTTCCGTCACCCGACCCCCCCTTTCTCTCTGATCAGCCACCCGTCCCCCGTCCCATCTAATCAACCGTCCTAACCCCCCCTCTCCTTTGCTCAGCCACCCTGACCCCCCCTCCCCTCTTATCAGTCACCCGGCTCCACCCCCGTTCCCTCTCGGCCTCTTTTCCATCCCGACCTTACCCCGACCCCATCTCGGATCCACCCCGACCCCACCCCGGCTCCACCCTGGCCCCATCCCGACCCCATCCCAACCACCCTTGATCTTCTTGCTCCACCATGGCGTCTGCAACCGTGCCTTCCATCGCCGCGATCTCCCCGCCATTGAAGGCGGTCCCTTTTTAGTTGACTTTGGTCAGCGACTAGCCAGACTAGTCGCTCACCGTCAAGGCCGCTCTCCCCAGCCGCAATCTCTGGGGTCACATCACTGGTGAGGACCCTCCTTCGGTTCCTCCTCGGTCACCAGTGGCGCTACTGCCTACAGTGCATCGTTTGTTGTTGCTACCACGGTCGCCTTTACGTGGCACCATCACGACCAGGCCATCCGGGTCTATCTCCTGGACTCCGTTGCTCGTTCACATCTTGCACTTATCGTCTGCCTTCTAACAGTGCGCGCGATGTGGGAATATCTCCGGGACCGGTTCCTCCAGCGCAGTAGTGCATGCCGGCATTAGCTGATTAATGACTCGCAGTCTACTCGTCAGGGAGAGCGTATGATTCAGGACTTCTTCAGCCTGATGAATGCCTACACTCCTAGGACTTCCAGTGCTACCTTGACGAGGGTCACCTCCACCAGTTTCTAGTCGCTCTTCGGCCTGAATTCGCTCTCATAGCTACTCAGCTCCTACACCGTGAGCATCTCCATCGGCTATAGGATGCCTTGCTAGCCTTGGCCGATGAGGAGAGTCAGACTCAGTGTACTCGTTCTCCTCGACCTGTCCCAGGACCAGGCAGCACCCTGGCCGCCACCTTCCATGACGGCCTATCTTTTGTCGCACACGTCCTCCTCGCAACCTCTTTCTTTTTCTCATTTCTTTTGTTCTTGATCTGTTGCTACCTTTCGGCCATTGCACATCATCCCTGATGTGCTCTCAGTAATCTTCTCTCTAACTGGTGTGCTACCATTGGCATGGGAGAGCACTCTAGGGTTTAGTTACATCTTACAAGAGACCCAAACATGTAAGGACTGGATTTCCGAAGCAGACAAACCAATAAATCAGTTTGACCCTGGCTTGGGTAAACACTGTCGTGAGTAAATCCGATAAGTTTGTAATATAACTGATTGGTCTCCCAGAGTGTACCTCTCCAATAGCAAAATCGATCGGTCAGATAAGACCCATCGATCGGTCGGACAATAAGGGGGTGTTTAGCATGAGGAACTATTGTTCTGTTTAAACCTCATCCAGAAGAGGGAAGAGGGTAATCATATCAATTACTACTTTCAATGTAATCCGATGCTTCTCCATTCCGATTAGCATAAAAACAGACGGAGTGATAAATTGTTGTTCCAAAGTTCTTTCATGCCACCGTGCCACCGGAACAAATAGAATCCGTTAATTTTGAAATATAGAACTGCAAATCGATAAAAACTGATGGGTAAGGGACTATGCCAAACACCGCCTAAGTTTCCCTTGTTCTCCACAATTCACACACACACACACACAGAGTTATTGCATGCATTCCAATATATCGAAATCCATAAGAATTAACTTCATTGGTTTTGCAGCATCAGGCGGCCCAGAAATGCTCGAGTTCCCATTGTTTACTCACTGCATCTGGATACATCCCCATCGTAGATGACGAAATTGTAGTTGTAGCCCGGCCCCCACGCCATGTCGCAGTAGAAGAGCGTCGAACCGAAGATGTTGGGCGAGAAATCCCACCGGTAGTCCGTATAATGGCGTATGACGTGAGGACCAAGGTCATTGTCAGCAGATGCACAGTGGACGAAAACCATCCGACCGTATCCCAATTGGTTCTGGATGCTCACCCGGTCTGGATGCGACGATGTGACCAACATCATCAAGGTTAGCACCATCAGTGGCAATAACAACATATTTGCAGAGCGATGCATGCTTTCTGGGCCCCCTCGGATCATCAATTTCATTGCTGCTGCTGCTGCTCCCATCGGTAAATATATGCATCCCCCCTAGTGAATGCAGCTAGGTAACAAGTTATTGTACAAATCGATGGCCTCCAGCTTTTGCTTGTCTGATGTTTCATGGCTGCATCAGGGGTGGTCAATGCAGCAGGCCGCTGTGAGTGAGCTTCGATAGGTTTCGATTTGGGTTTAGGCTATCCCATCCCGAATCCGATCCGATTACTTATACAAATATCAATAGGTTTGGTTATGTTTGGATTTTTGGATCCCCACAGTTGACTTGCAACTGTTCACTCCCCATTTGGCCGGGCCTGCCTCAAGTGAAGACATCTTTCTTTGAATTTTTTGACGGTTGGCATCCCAGGTCTGCACATGAGGATCCAGATTTGAAAATTGTGACAGTTGGGAAAGGCTTGTAATTGTGCCATTACCAATTTATCATTCAAGAAATTGTTTAAAAATATAAAAAAATCTAAGAAAATCCAAAAAAATAGAAATAAAATTATTCTCATATATATATATATATATATATATATATATATATATATATATATATATATATATATATATATATAGGGGCATGCTATAATGCGGCATGCGATAAGTGCGGCACCACATAGTAGCCGTCTGATGCACCGCTGCGGAGAGAGAGAGAGAGAGGGAGAGGGGAGAGGGGACGGGGTCGCGCCGGAGGGGACGGGGTCGCGCCGGAGAGAGAGAGAGAGAGAGAGAGAGAGAGAGAGAGAGAGAGAGAGGGAGAGGGGACGGTAACACAGCTGTGTTAACAGCTGTGTTTAGTGTTTTTTTTTTTTAATAACGGACGGTCCGATCATTGGGATCGGACGACTGTCGGTGACAGCTCAAATTAGCATTTAGGTTGGCAGCTCACCTCCCGTTTTCTCTCTCTCTCTCTTTCTCTCTCTCTCTCTCTCTTTCTCTCTCTCTCTCTCTCTCTCTCTCTCTCTCTCTCTCTCTCTCTATATATATATATATATATATATATATATATATATATATATATATATATATATATATATATATATATATATATATATATATATATATATATATATATATATATATATATATATATATATAGAGAGAGAGAGAGAGAGAGAATACGGGGTATGAGCTGACAGCCCATTTGCAACTTTGGGCTGTCAGCTAATAGCCCTCCGATCTCCATCACGAGCCGTCCGTTTATAATAAAAAAAAAAACAGAATAACACCCAATACCCTCTTTCTCTCTCTCTCGAGCTCGAGCTCGAGCACCAGCCCGACGGGACGGGAAGGGTGCAGGGGTCAGCGACGGACGGGGGCCGGGTGGCGACGGCGGCGGGTGCAGGGGTCGGCGGACGGGGGCCGGAGTCGGCGGCCGGGGCGACGGGGGCGCAGGGGGCAGCCGGGCAGGGGTCGGAGCCTGGCGCAGGGCGCCGGAGGGGACCAGGGGGCAGGGGGTCGGAGGGGGATGGAGGTCGGAGCCGGGCGCAGGGCGCCGGAGGTGACCGGGGGCGCGGGAGCCGGGCGCAGGTGGCCGGAGGGGACCGAGGGGCAGGGGTCGGGGGCGCAGGGCGCCGGAGGGGACCGAGGGCGCCGGAGCAGGGCGCAGGTGGTCGGAGGGGACCGGGGGGCAGGGGTCGGGGGCGCAGGGGGCAGCCGGGCAGGGGTCGGAGCCGGGTGCAGGGCGCCGAAGGGGACCGGGGGGGCAGGGCTCGGGGGCGCAGGGGGCAGCCGGGCAGGGTCTGATGGCTCGCGAGAGAGAAGGAGAGGGAGAGAGAGGGTATTCGGTGTTATTCCGTTTTTTTTTTTATTATAAACGGACGGCTCGTGATGGAGATCGGAGGGCTGTTAGCTGACAGCCCAAAGTTGCAAATGGGCTGTCAACTCATACCCCGTATTCTCTCTCTCTCTCTGTCTATATATATATATATATATATATATATATATATATATATATATATATATATATATATATATATATATATATATATATATATATATATATATATATATATATATATATATATATATATATATATATATATATATACATATATATATATATATATATATATACATATATATATATATATATATACATATATATATATATATATATATACATATATATATATATATATACATATATATATATATATAGCTCAAATGGGCTGTCACCCGTAGCCGTCCGATTGTAATGATCGAACCGACCAAAAATTTAAAAAAAAATCAATTAAGGTTACAGCTGTGTTACTGTTCTGCTGTCTCTCTCCCTCTCTTCACACACTCGACCCGGACCCCCTCCGGTGAAGACCCGACCCCCTCCGGTGCGGACCCGACCTCTTCCGGTGACCCCCGTCCCCCCTCGGCAGCAGCCCGTCCCCCTCCGGCGACCCCCGACCCCCACCGGCCACCCTGACCCCCTCCGGCGACCCCCGTCCCCCCCGCCCCACCCCCCCCCCCCCCCCCCCGACAGCCACCCCGTTCCCCTCCGGCGACCACCGACCCCCTCCGGCGACCCCCGACCCCCCGGAAGCTCCGGCAGCCCCCTCCGACCTCCCGACGCCGATTGCAGCACCGACAGATCCACCGGGGTGGTCGGGGGGCTGTCGGAGGGCGTCAATGGGCTGCCGGAGGGTGACGGGGTGACCGGAGGGGGGTCGGGGGTCGCCGGAGGGGAACGGGGGTCGTCGGAGGAGGTCGGGTCCGCACCGGAGGGGGTCTGGGTCGAGTGTGTGAAGAGAGGGAGAGAGACAGCAAAACAGTAACACAGCTGTAACCTTAATTGATTTTTTTTTAAATTTTTGGACGGTTCGATCGTTACAATCGGAGGGCTACGGCTGACAGCCCATTTAAGCAAATGGGCTGTCAGCTCATACCCCGTATTCTCTCTCTCTCTCTCTCTATAGATATATATATATATATATATATATATATATATATATATATATATATATATATATATATATATATAGAGAGAGAGAGAGAGAGAGAGAGAGAGAAGTGCTAGAATGCAGCATACGGTGCGTGCGGCATCGCACCGCAGCCGTCTGATGCACTGCTGCACCTATATATATAGGGGTATGCTAAAATGCGGCATGCAGTGCGTGCGGCATTGCACCGCAGTCGTCTAATGCAGTGCGTGCGGCATCGCACCGCAGTCGTCTAATGCACTGCTGCGTGCATGCGATGCACACAGCACTGCATGCCGCATTTTAGCATAGCCCTATATATATAGGTTTAATGAGTTTCGATAGGTTTCGATTTGGGTTTAGCCTATCCCATGCCGAATCCGACCCAATTACATATACAAATATCAATAGGTTTGGATATGTTTGGATTTTTGGATCCCCACAGTTGACTTGCAACTGTTCACTCCCCATTTGGCCGGGCCTGCCTCAAGTGAAGACATCTTTCTTTGAATTTTTTGACCGTTGGCATCCCAGGTCTGCACATGAGGATCCAGATTTGAAAATTGTGACCGTTGGGAAAGGCTTGTAATTGTGCCATTACCAATTTATCATTCAAGAAATTGTTTAAAGATATAAAAAAATCTAAGAAAATCCAAAAAAATAGAAATAAAATTATTCTCATATATATATATATATATATATATATATATATATATATATATATATATATATATATATATATATATATATATATATATATATATATATATATATAGAGAGAGAGAGAGAGAGAGAGAGAGAGAAAACGAGGTTTGGGCTGGCAGCTCATTGCAATTTGAGCTGCCAACCACGTGTCTTGTTTTAAGCCATTCAAAATCTTAAAAAAAAAACAAAAACAAAAATTGGACAGCTGTATTAACACCCCCCCCCCCCTCTCTCTCTCTCTCTCTCTCTCTCTCTCTCTCTCTCTCTCTGGCGAGCAGTCCCCCCTTTCCTCCGGCCGATCGCAGCCTCCATCCCCGGCCTCTGATCGATCGCAGTCCCCCCTTTCCTCCGACGCAGATCGTAGCCTCCGTCTTCTCCGGCGCCGATCGCAACCCCCCCTCCCCCCCCCGACCTTTAATTGCACTCTTCCCCGACCTCCGGCAACCTCAACCACCTCCGGCAACCCCCCCTCCTCCGGCGCCATCGCAGCAGCCCCAATCCCTCCGCGCGAACGCAACCCCCCTCCTCCGGCGCCGTCGCGTAGCTCCGATCTTCATCCCCTCCGGCGGAAGGGGGGGGGGGAGGACTGCACAGGAGGGATCGGGGCTGCTGCGACGGCGCCGGAGGGATCGGGGCTACTGCGATGGCGCCAGAGGAGGGGGGGGACTGCGTCGGAGGAGGAAGGGGTGACGCCGGACGACGGCTGCCGGAGGGGGAGGGGAAGGAAGCCGCCGGAGGGGATGGTGGGGGCTGCCGGAGGGAGAGCCGGTGTTGGAGGGGGGAGCCGGGCGGGAGGTGGAGGGTGGTCGGGGAGGGCGTTGCCGCTCGCAAGAGAGAGGGAGAGACAGAGAGATAGTGAGAGAGTGAGACAGCTGTATGTGAGAGACAGCTGTGTTATGTTTTTTCTTTTTTAAATAGATGGCTGGATGTTGACGATCGGATGGCTAAGAGCTGACAGCCTAATTTTGAAATGGGCTGTCAGCTCATACCCCGTATTATATATATATATATATATATATATATATATATATATATATATATATATATATATATATATATATATAGAGAGAGAGAGAGAGAGAGAGAGGCATGCTATAATGCGGCATGCGGTAAGTGCGGCACCACATAGTAGCCGTCTTGATGCACCGCTGCGTGCATCGCATGCACACAACACGTGCTTCAGACGGTTGCAGTGCAGTGCCGCACGTACCACCTTTTTTATTTTTTATTTTTGAAAGGTAATAATTTTCTATTGATTAATTTGTCAAGAAAGCATCAAGCACAAGTAGGGCACCAAAATTAGAGCGCCCTAGTCTCCGAAGGACTCACAAAAGCCAACAATACAAACATATATCAAAAACCTATCTATTGCTGAAATTCTACAAAAAACTGCAGATTTTCAACAATTCATGATGCTCTTCCAAAATTGCAGGCTCAGCTTTTCCATCTCCGTTAGCTTTCGATGCTCCTCATCCTTGAAGAGAGAGAGGAGGAGAGTGTAGATGACCTTTAGTATTTGTTGTTTGGTTCTTTCTGTCTCCCCGAAACTTCTTTCAGTTCTCTCTCCCCAAATCGCATAAACCGGTACCGTGCATGCGAGCGATGCTCGAATAATTCTGCCCTCTAGATTGGACGCTCCCCCTCTCTCACTAAGTCTCTCTAATAAGCTTATGAATTTCTCCTGATGGTTATGCCTAACCTTCATATTGTTGCATATTTGCTCCCAAATGGAGTAAGTCCCCTTGCATTGGAAGAACAAATGCTCCATAGATTCTTCTGCTGATTTGCACATGTAGCATCTATTCACCAATTGCATTCCCCTTCTTTGCATCACATCTTGCGTTGCGAGCCGATTTAGAGTTGCTCTCCACACGCATATTGCCATCCTCGGTGGTATCGGTTTCATCCATACCAAGTCCGCCCAAACTACCTCAGGGTGTTGCTCTCTAGCCGCTTGCCAAGCGGTGGCAAAACTAAAATTCGCATCAGCCGTCTCCTTCCATTGGACTGGACAATCAGCCCCAATTGGTTGGATTTCTAATTTCCTGATTATATTGAATAGCCTCTCTACTCTAGCATTTGCCGGCCTAGGGAAGTGCCACCTCTCCTCTTGAATGCAGTCCCTCACTAGTGCTCCTCTCATATTCTGCTCTCTCATGCTTTGTTCTCCAACTATTTCAACCGGACTCTTTCCTTCTATCCAGGGATCAAACCAGAAATCCACCGTGGATTGCGCTTCAATTGGGAGGCAAATATGTTCCTTAAGTTTGTCTCTACAACTTAAAATCTCGTTCCATACTGCGGAGTGGTTGGAGGACTGTGAGAGGCTCCAAAAGCTGAAATTTTTAACGTACCTTCCCCTCATCCAATTAGCCCATAAGTTATTGCCCTCATTGATAATTTTCCACCCTAACCGCATATAGATCGCCTTCGATATGTCTTTGATTTTTCTGATTCCTAGTCCTCCCTCCTTCTTGGGACGGCATACCTTGTCCCAACTAGCATGGGTACTCGCCTTGCTCCACAGAAAATTACGCATCAATTGCTCCACTCTGTTTTGGATGGATTTAGGAATCGCAAAAGCTGAGGCCCAGAAGTAGGAATAGCTCTGCAGGACTGTTTTGATGAGCTCCACTCTCCCTCCAATTGACAGATGTTTAATAGCCCAACAATCAATTGTTCTCGAGACCTTATCAACAAGTGGTCTAAACATCACCTTGTTCACTTTAGAAGTAGAGAGGGGCAGCCCCAGATATTTGACCGGCAGGCTACCTATGCTGATTCCGAAATCAACAATTTCAGTGTAGAAATCTGCACATGACCTGGATAGGAAGACTTGCCTTTTTTCCTTGTTAATGACTAATCTGGATTTTCCCCCAAATTCCCTAAATAGTTCCACCACTCTCCCCATTTCTGCTCTTCCTGGTTTGAGAAACAACATTAGATCATCAGCGAAAATCAAGTGTGAGATCGGATGGCCACCCCCTAGCCCGTAGCTCTTCCAATCTCCTCTCAAAATACCTCATTCAATCTCAATAGATAAGCACTCCATGATGATAGTGAATAGATAAGCCGAGAGTGGGTCCCCCTGCCTGAGTCCTCGGTTGGCCTTGATCAAGCCTGCCTGTGATCCATTGACAAGTATGGAGAAGGAGGGGGAGGTGATACACCCTCGAGTCCATCTGATCCAGATCTCATCAAATCCTAATCCTCGGATTGCATGCAACAAGAATTCTCTGTTCACAGAATCATATGCTTTGATGATATCCAACTTCAGACATATTCTTCTTGATCCTGTTTTTCTATGGAACCCCTTCACAAGTTCATGAGCTAGTAATATATTATCTGCTATATTTCTGCCCTTAATGAAAGCTGATTGGTTTGGGGATATTAGAGTATCCATCACTATTTGCAATCGATTGGCAAGAATCTTCGCGATCATTTTGTACAAGTAGTTGCACAACGAGATGGGTATAAAGTCTTTAAATGACCGGGCATTCTGAACTTTCGGGATCAAGGTGACAAAAGTGTGATTGATAGAAGATAGCATCCTGCCTGATATGAAGTAGTCTTCCACTACAGCCCATACTTCATCCTTGAGAATGCCCCAAAATTTTTTGAAGAAGAAGAAGTTGAATCCGTCAGGCCCTGGTGCTTTATCTCCATCCGCTTTCCTGATGACCAATTCCAACTGATCCCTTTGAACAGGCTTGCTTATCCATCGAGCAGCTTCTGGTGAAAGGATTCTTCTGAATATAAATGGTTTGAGCTCTGTAGCCTGTGAACCATGAACAAACAAATTAGTATAAAACCTTGTGGCTCCTTCTCGTATGGTGGGTATATCCTCTGAGATGGTGTCATCCTCCAATTGTATGGATCTCAAGGCGTTTGTTCCGCATCTTGCTTTGAAAGCGGAGTAGAAGAAGCATGAGTTTCTATCCCCTTTTTGAAGCCAATCTACTCAAGATTTCTACTTCCATAGACTTTCCTCTTGGGCTAAGGATTGTTCCAACTCTTGCACTGCTTGCTTCTCCATCCCAATCAAGGCTTCATCTCTTGGGCTCACTTGGATTTCACCTTGAATATGCCTCACCTTGAGTTTATTCTCCTCTACCTTGTTCGCTGTATTTGCATGGTAAGCACCAATCCATTCTTTTGAAACTGCTTTCAGATTGTAGTTTCTTAGTCACTCGGAAAGAAGGATGACCTCTGACTTCTAGTTTCCATGCGTCGGCCACCACTTGTTCTATGCCTGGCAATGAACTCCAAAAATTAAAGAATTTAAATGGTTTAGGCCCCCAGTTCTTGCTTGGCCCCCAATGCACCACGTTAGGCGAATGATCGCTGATTTCTGCAGCTAGAAATTCAGCCCAAGAATCTGGATACATGTTTCCCCACTTTGTATTAACCACCACTCGGTCAATTTTGCACCAGATTCTGCTATCAGCATCTTGCTTGTTGGACCATGTCCATAAATGCCCTTTAGAGTTCAGATCCCTGAGCTCCGCCTTATATAGGCCCTCATTGAACCTGTCTAGTTCTGCTTGGATTGCGGGCCTTCCTCCTATCTTTTCGTTGGAATATCTAATGGCGTTAAAATCCCCTCCTACCATCCAAGGCATCGACTTAGTGGGATGGGTGTTGGCGAGCATCTCAAGGTCCTTCCATAGATCCCTTCTCTTAGCTTCAGTATTAGCCCCATAGATCACAGAAATGATAATGTTGGTTCGATTCTCAAATTCTGCTAGAACAGTCATATGTTGAGCAGATTGGTGTATAATATCAATTTTCCAAACCGAGTTGTCCCAAAATATTATGATGCGATATTTTTCCTCATTATTACCATTGCTACACATCTCCCATCCTGTTGGTAGCCTCCTTCTCACCGAGTCAATCTTGCTATTAGCCACTTTAGATTCCACTGTACCACAAAATCTAGTTTGTTGTTCCTTCAATAATTTCTGTAAGTTAATCATTCTCCCCTCCTTGTTTAACCCTCTCACGTTCCAAATAAGGATGTTCATTTGGACTGTTTGGCAGTGATTTGGACTCTCACATTCCAAATGCCGCACGTACAATATGCCGCATTATAGCATGCCCCTATATATATATATAT
>OX393551.1:84247260-84255117 GCA_947650365.1 Chamaelirium japonicum | reverse complement strand
TACGTAATACTTGTATGTGTTCAGACTACATAACAAGGAGCCATGACTACATGATAATCTACTTGAGTTGGAGACTTAGTGGACTGGCCCATATAACATAAATAAGTTCGCAGCTATGATCCGGTTGGTCGTCCTATCATGTTAAGCTGTTGGGATGGCATAACATGGGTGTCTTAACCATGGTCATCATCAGGCACAGTGATTATAGCCAAATAGAACTAACATGATGCGCAAATCAGTGAGCAAACATCGGTGCATTATGCCATGTTTCTGCTTAGGGTAATCGGTCCTTAACCCTAAGGAACCATGACTGGTGCAGTAACTAGTTGCGTAGTGCTTTGGCGCACCAAAGTATGAGGGTCCACTTCGTGATCCAATACCACAATGTGTTGGGTTACCTGGTTAGCGTTGCATTAGCATCACTCCTGCAGGTCATTTAAATCCCTAACAAGAGGTGTGTTCCTTGGCTTGACTTATATCATATTAAACCCAAGCCTGGTGGTCAGCAGTCGACTTGTTGACTGATTCGGTTACTTGGCCAAAGTAATCGGAGAGGCGATATATACAGTCAACATGGAAGGAACCTAGTCAGATGATCACTTGAGTCTGATTGTGTTCTTCACTGCTCGAGTTGAATCATGGCACCATGTGAAGGGACATTGTAATTACCAATACTAAGCGGAGAGCATGGGTATGGAGACAACATATATAATCAGTCTAGGTGAATTGGAGTGCAGCCTGCGTCGCACTCTGGGTGGTTACACATGGTAACCAGGACTCAGAGGACTGACGAAACACTTGGGTAGTGTGTTGTTCGAATCCGATTGGAAACCATGAACCCCGGTCCCTGAATGTTCCATCTTATCAACATTCTACACGAATCTGGTAACTTCTCTCATCTCACAGAGCTCTAGAATAGGAAGAACATATAAACCCTAATTATCCTATGCTCCATGCGCGATGGGCACTAAAGCATGGTAGTTGTGTAGGTTAGTATGTTTACTAGAAGGTAACGGAGTAGTATGGAAACATACTAAGTAAAACTCTTACCTCGTGTGGGTCCGGTTATATGGGTGCGAGGCACCGGAGCATGACATGAGTGAACTAGATGATTTTACTAGGGGGTACCCCACAAGTTTACTATGACCACCCTAATGAATAGTGAAATTACAAGAGGCACCCCATGATGGTAGGCGATCGTATGTGCGAAGGGTTTCCTAGTTAAACTAGGATTCCCTCGTGCAAGATGTAGCCGATTATATGATTCCCCATGTGAAGGGGGGTGACCAATTAGTGACATTAGGGCATGTTGGGAAACCAAAAATACCCCGCATGACCTAAAGTGGCCATCCTTAGCCCTAAGTATAGGGATCAACCAATAGGGGAGAGGGAGTTTTTTAGAGAAGGGAGCCAAATCCTGGATGGTCTGAGATGGTCTAAGGTTCGGCCTTATGGGGTTATAAGAAGGGCTTGAGGGGGGTTCGGCCATGCTTGATGGTTGGCTGAAATCCCCCCCTCTTGTCTCCCCCCCTCTTGTCTCCATCTCTCTCCTCTTTCCCTCTCCCCTTGGATTTGGGTCTTCTTCCTCGCGTGGTGAATTCAAAGGTGGAGCAAGCTTGCTAGTATGAGGTACTCATAGACCCTCTAATGAGGTCTTGGGTAGCGTGCGAGATCGAGTAAACAAGAAGGTTACTTCTCCCTTGTGTTTTCCTTCTTCCACGAGAATTGTTTTTCTTTCTCCATTGACAAAGAAGAAAACCATCCGCGATTAAAAGATCCGCACGAAGGTATAAAATCTCTAACACGTAGATCTAGCGTAGAACATGAATTGCATCCATGCTAATATATTCGTATCGCTAAATTGTCGCTAAATTGTAGTTAAATCTCGTTATGTGATTGCATGCCTCCAGGGGGCGGACCTCAGGTTTGTGTGATTATCTCGATGGTTGTTATGTGCTCCCGAATGGAGCCTGATCCGGAGTACCTCATGGAAGAGAGTTTACTCATTAAGGTGGTGGCCAGTGCCATATTGGAGCTAGCAAATTGTTGCTCCACAGTCTCGATGAATTCGTGGGATCTCTCACAATCGGGGATAGATCCATTTATGTTTCTTCCAACATGCGCTTTCATCAGCATCAAACTGAGTCGATTAGAGCGCTCCCACTTATCAAAGAAGGCTATTTGATCTAGGGTAGACCCCTCTGTATATATATATATATATATATATATATATATATATATATATATATATATATATATATATATATATATATATATATATATATATATATATATATATATATATATATATATATATATATATATATATATATATATATATATATATATATATATATATATATATATATATATATATATGAGAAACAAGACTACCTTTGAAAACAGCATTCTTCGCTGCTTTGGTAGGTCGCCGATGGCTATCAAAGCCTTGAACGACGGCAAATGTCATTTGAAATTATAATCGGGAGGTGCTAGAAGTCACCGAAGGTGGTTGCCGGGTGCGGATGTCCTCGGAGGTCACCGAATGAGATGGGGTGATGAATGGATGGTTCACAATAGAAGTAGTTACTAAAGTCCTCTATCGGTGGAAGGTGATCGGTGGTGTCAGCGGAGATCACTGGTGGAGGTGATCAGAGGTTGTTTATGTTGATTTTGGCCGAAGATCACATGTGGCGTGGCCGTGGTGAGTTGTCAAAGCAGCAAAAACGCTGCTTTGAGAGGTAGCGTCCCGGCCCTCTCTCTCTCTCTCTCTCTCTCTCTCTCTCTCTATATATATATATATATAATATATATATATATATATATATATATATATATATATATATATATATATATATATATATAGGGTCGGGATCCCGTGCCTTCAGAAAATTTCCACCAAATGAGACGTCAATCGTGAATCGTTGATTGCATCCAACGCCAACGGTTGAGATCCAAGAAAATCCCATTTGTCAGGATCCGTGACATCTGACCTACAGATCTTGTCGGCCACCACAAACCCCTCACCCTCTCATGCTGAGACGACGCCGAGACGATGACCGGATCTCTCACTCGACGCCGAGACGACGCCGGTACTCCGACACCAACGCTGGACGGATCTCTCACTCGACGGGACTCCGACCCCAACGCCGAACGGACCTCTCCCTCACCGTTGATCTTCTCGACGTCGGAGTACCACTCCTCAACGTCGGAGCACCACCTCAAAGCCGGATCTGCTCTCTCGACGGCCGGATCTACTACAGAATCAATGGACGTCAACGTCGGAGAACCACCTCGAAGCCGGATCTGCTCTCTCGACGGCCGGATCTACTCTCTCACCACCACTCCACGCCCGGATCTAATCTCTCAACGCCGGGGCTGTAGAATCCATGTCGGGCCACCACTGTGCACCACTCCTCGACGTCGGAGCTTCATCGCGAGACGCAGGAACTTCATTACTAATATTTTAAAGTTTTGTAATCTGGTTCTCTAGTTTTGTGAGACTGCGCTCAACCGTTGGCGTTGGATGCAATCAACGATCCACGATTGACGTCTCATTTGGTGGCAATTTTCTGAAGGCACGGGATCCCGACCCATATATATATATATATATATATATATATATATATATATATATATATATATATATATATATATATATATATATATATATATATAGGGGCATGCTATGCTGCGACATGCGGTGCGTGCGGCATCGCATCGCAGCCGTGTGATGCACTGCTGCGTGCATCGCATGCACGCAGCACGTGCATCACACGGCTGCGGTGCGATGCCGCACGCACCGCATGCCGCATTCAAGCATTTCTCTCTCTCTCTCTCTCTCTCTCTCTCTCTCTCTCTCTCTATATATATATATATATATATATATATATATATATATATATATATATATATATATATATATATATATATATATATATATATATATATATGAGAATAATTTTATAATTTTTTTTCTATTTTTTTGGATTTTCTTAGATTTTTTTATATTTTTAAACAATTTCTGGAATGATAAATTGGTAATGGCACAATTAGAGCCGTTCCCAACGGTCACGATTTTCAAATCTGGATCCTCATGTGCAAACCTGGGATGCCAACGGTCAAAAAATTCAAAGAAAGAAGTCTTCACTTGAGGCAGGCCCGGCAAAATGGAGAGTGAACAGTTGCACGTCAACTGTGGGGATCCAAAAGCCTCTCCCTAAATTTAGAAGGCTCATCGGTAGTCGGTTGGAGCATCCAAAAATCCAAACATATCCAAACCTATTGATATTTGTATATGTAATTGTGTCGGATTCGGGATGGGATAGGCTAAACCCAAATCGAAACCTATCGAAACTCATTTAATTCCATCCCAAACACCGCGGTAGAGTGAAACATTGAAATCGTTGGAGGAGAAGCAAAAGCCATGAAACATCGGACAAGCAAAAGCTGGACGCCATCAATTTGTACAATAGCTAGCTAGCTAGCGGCATTCACTAGGGAGGATGCATATATTTACCGATGGGATCAGTAGCAGCAGCAGCAGCAGCAATAACAATGAAATCGATAATGCGAGGGGGCCGAGAAAGCATGCATCGCTCTGCAGGTATGTTGTTATTGCCACTGATGGTGCTAACCTTGATGATGATGATCACATCGTCGCATGCAGACCGGGTGGTCATCCAGAACCATTTGGGATACGGTCGGACGGTTTTCGTCCACTGTGGGTCTGCAGACAATGACCTTGGTCCTCACGTCATAGGCGATTATACGGACTACTCGTGGGATTTCTCGCCCAACATCTTCGGTTCCACGCTCTTCTCCTGCGACATGGCGTGGGGGCCGGGCTACAACTACAATTTCGTCATCTACTATTACTATAGGGATGTATCCAGATGCAGTGAGTGGGGGTTTTGTTGGTGGAGAGTCACCGACTATGCCCTTTGTAGCTGGAATGATCCACTCAAGCAATGGGAACTCGTGCATTTCTGGGCCGCCTGATGCTGCATGCAATAAGTATACATTTGGAACAAGAAAGCACAGAGCAGTACTTAATTGTAATGGCGTGGCTGGGAGAATAAAATAAAGCAATGAACTCTCTCTCTCTCTCTCTCTCTCTCTCTCTCTCTCTCTCTCTCTCTCTCTCTCTCTCTCTCTCTCTCTCTCTCTCTCTCTCTCTCTCTCTCTCTCTCTCTCTCTCTCTCTCTCTCTCTCTGTGTGTGAATTATGGAGAACAAGGGAAACTTAGGGGGTGTTTGGCATAGTCCCGGACGGCCGGACCAATCCGTTTTTATCGATTTGCAGTTCCATATTTCAAAATTACGGATTCTGTTTGCTCCGGTGGAACAAAGGACTTTGGAACAATAATTTATCACTCCGTTCGTTTTTATGCTAACCGGAACGTAGAAGCATCAGATCACATTGAAAATAGTAATTGACGAAATTAACCTCTTTTGGGTTGAATTTTAAACGGAACAACAGTTTCTCATGCCAAACACCCTTTTATTGTTCGGCCGATCGATATAGGACCTATCCGACCGATCAGTTTTGCTACAGGACAGGTTTGTTTTTGGAGAGTCACCGACTATGCCCTCTATAACTGAAATAATCCACTCACAAGATGGAACTGGAGCATTTCTGGGCCGCCTGATGCTGCAAAACCATTCAACTTAATTGTTACAGATTTGAGTATCTTATTATAATGGACATTGGGAACAAGAAAGCTCAAAGCAGTACTTAATTGTAATGGAGAGGCTGGGAGAATAAAATAAAGCAATGAAGGCTCTCTCTCTCTCTCTCTCTCTCTCTCTCTCTCTCTCTCTCGTGTGTGTCGATTATGGAGAATAAGGGAAACTTAGGGGATGTTTGGCATTGTCCTGGACCCATTAGTTTTTTTCCATTTGCATTTCCATATTTCGAAATTAACTGATACTATTTGCTCCAGTGGAACGAAGGACTTTGGAACAATAATTTATCACTCCGTCCGTTTTTATGCTAACCGGACGTAGAAGCATCAGATTACATTGAAAATAGTAATTGACGAGAATAGCCTCTTTTGGATGAAGTTTAAACGGAACAACAGTTTCTCATGCCAAACACCCGCTTATTGTTCGGCCGATCGATATTGGACCTATCAGACCGATCGGTTTTGCTACTGGAGAGGTACACTCTGGGAGATCAATCAATTCTATTACAAACTTATCGGATTTACTCACGACAGTGTTTACCCAAGCCAGAGTCAAACCGACTTATTGGTTTGTCTGCTTCGGAAATCCGGTCCTTATATGTTTGGGTCTCTTGTAAGATGTAACTAAACCCTACAGTGCTTAGCATGCCAATGGTAGCACACTAGTTAGAGAGAAGATTACTGAGAGCTTCTACGAATCCTTCTAGGGCATGGAAGGTGATCAACATGAAATCAAAACGCTGAGCTATCAGGCCTACCACACGGGGGATGATGCATGTGCAATGGCCGAAAGGTAGCAACAGATCGAGAACAAAAGAAATGAGAGAAAGAAAGGGTCAGATTTCGCATGAGATTTTGTTCCCAAAAACTGTTCTTCAGAGATACAAGACTTCGTTTGCAGTTGGGATGTGCATCTTACAAACTGGGATGCATCTTATTGGCCTTCTACAAAAAAAAAAGGGTGTTGCAATTTGCACCCCACAGTTGAAAGATACACTCGTGATACAAGCGCTAGCGGATGTTCGAGCTAGGTAGTTTGATCACAAGCTAATTATAATTTGCATTGCTTAGTTGATATTATGCTACATTGTTGCAGTTTTCAATGAGTTGTGAATGCCCACGCAGACCTAACTCATAGGTTACACCAACCTCACCGAGTCGGTTTGCGCTCATAAATTTTGCTAACAAAATAGATGTACATCAAACACTATAAGAGATGTCGACCATCTACCGTTACCAACTATATGTTTTCTTAAACATCGAGTGTCCGAGCTCATTCCTTTTTTAGCATTTAAATGATATATATAGTTTAGCAATATTTCTTAGGATCTCACATAGGGCAGTTCGTGGTTCGGTTCAATCGGTTTGGAGGGTTTATTTGCCACCGAACCGATAGATTATGTCGGTTTTGAGTTTGATAGAACCAAAATCAAACCGACTTTGAAAGATCTACTATTGAACTGACCGATCCGATCGAAGTCGGTTCGGCTCGGTCGACTTGATTGGTTTTGTTTTAAAGATGTGATCATAAACTAATCGTCTTGAATGAGATTGTTTTTTCATCCATGACCTTCCAAATTGTGTCCATCATTCAAAATTATTTCAAAATTATGCCCATAACATATAGCATTAACTATGATATTATTTGTATATATTAAAATTCTGTACTAAATCATGCTTTTGTTCATAGTATGTTGATCATCAGATTGGTCAATAATAGAAAATGTTGTTCATTGTAAACCTCTTTGGTTCGGTTCGGTGTGAAACAAATTTTTTTTTAACAAAACCAAAACCGAACCCTAGATTATTTTTACATTCCGAAACCAAACCCGACTTGTACATCTAAAAATCCGACCACTAACTGATTTTTTTTGGCTAGGTTTGGTTTAGTTTTTCGGTCCAGTTGGTTTTTAAACAGCCCTAATCTCATATTATGTTTATGAAGATCTCACATGTCTTTCAATATTACATAACAACAGCCAATGGTGATATAATATCTACCTTGTCATCATAGATGATATTACCCATAATTATGGAGATGCGGGATATTGCATCGCAGCTGAATGATATTGAGATTACCATCTCAGACTCCTTTCTGGTGCAGTTCGTACTGAACACCCTGCCATCTGAATTCGGACCCTTCAAGATCTCCTACAACACACAGAAGGAAA
>OX393551.1:84019760-84242260 GCA_947650365.1 Chamaelirium japonicum | reverse complement strand
TTCTTCCTCCTCCCCACTCTAACTGATCCGATTGAGCTACTGATTCCATGCACCTCACCACCACCACCTCCTCCTCCCTACTGTGATTGCCTCGTCGGAACTGTCGATTCCATGCACCTCACCACCGCCGCCACCTCCCCCTCTTTTATCCTCTTTCTCCTCATTCATATAGACATGGTGCTCGCTCTAGATCGACATGGTTGTTAGTTGCTCCTGATTGACATGGTGTGATAGATGTCAGTCGATCCCAACTAACATGGAGCACATTATGTCGGACAGAAAACATACTGGTCGGTAGCAACTGACACGGTGTGCATATCAAAATGCCTAGCATGCTGCAGGGGCACATCCGGTATTTATCGGCTTGAACTGGCTAGGCTTCGGCCATTGCATTCTAGACTGAGTCAAAACTCGATCTTTTGTCAGATAGATCGATTAAAAAAACATAATTATAGGTAGTATCAACTATGATGACAAGGAGATATTGTAACATCATTCATTGTTATAATGTAATATAGAGAGACATGTGAGATCTTGAGAGACATAATGCGAGATTAGGGCCGTTGAAAAAACCAACCGGACCGAAAAACTAAACTGAACCTAGCCAAAAAATCAGTTAGTGGTCGGTTTTTTAGATGTATAAGTCGGTTTCGGTTTTGGAATGTCAAAATAAGCTAAGGTTCGGGTTCGGGGTCGGGTTCGGGTTCGGTTTTGTGAAAAAAAAAAAATTGTTTCACACCGAATCGAACTGAAGAGGTTTACTATAAACAGTTTTTTCTTCTATTGACCGATCTGATAATCAACATACTATGAACAAAAACAAGATTTAGTGCAGAATTTTGAGATATACAAATAATATCATAGCTAATGCTACTTGTTATGAGCATAATTTTGAAATAACTTTGAATGATGGACACAATTTGGAAGGTCATGGATGAAAAAACAATCTCATTCAAGATGATTAGTTTATGATCGCATCTTTAAAACAAAACCGAACAAGCCGACCGAACTGAACTAACTTCGAATAGGTCGATTCAATAGTAGATCTACCGAAGTCAGTTCGATTTCGGTTTCGCAAACTCAAAACCGACATAATCGGTTTGGTGGCAAATAGACCCTCAAAACCGATCAAACCAAACCGTGAACAGCCCTATGTGAGATCCTAAAAAATATTGCTAAACTATATATACCATTTAAACCCTAGAAAAGGAATAAGCTTTAACTCTCGATGTTTTAGAAAACGTATAGTTGGTAACGGTAGCTAGTTGATATCTCTTATAATGTATGATGTACATCTATTTTGTTGGCGAAATTTATGTGCGCAAACCGACTTAGTGAGGTTGGTGTAACCTGTGAGCTAGGTCAGTGTGCACATTCACAACTCGTTGAAAACTGCAGCAATGCAACATAGTATCAGTTCAACAATGCAGATCACAATCAGCTTGAGATCAAACTATCTAGCTCGAACACCTGCTCACGCTTGTATCACGAGTGTACCTTTCCGGGTGTAAGGGATTTTGTATGTGTATTGATGTTTGCGAAATCGTTTTACTCGATTTATGTGCATCTTGTTCAATTTGTCATTTTCACGTCTTTTCAGGTTCGTGCTTGTTTAAAATATTTTTATATTCAAAATCCTAGCTTGACGGAGTTCTTGGATTTCTCGGATTGCGAAAAGTTCTTTTTGTCAGATTTATGATTTTGCCCCTATATAGGCTCTCAACATGGCCAACTTGCCTAAGTGTTGAGAACACCTACTATGATTATGCAGTCCAGATCGGCCCACGGTTTCAACCGTAAAATGTAGTAGGAGGTTCCCACACTTAGAAATTTTGACTAAGTGTAGGGGAACAACTACTCTCACTATGTGGTCCCGACCGTCTAGTCGCAGTCCTGATTGCCAGGAGAGAGTGAAGGTGTCGATATTCGTCTATGGTCCCAACCCGGGTGCGGACCGTGTGATTACACGCGGTCGTCACTTACACGGTCCGGACCCCCTTAGACCTAGAGCTGAGAATCAGCCCTCTTTGGCTGATTTTGAATCGTTGGATGGCCATATCTGATGGCTGAAAATGATCTGGGGTGTCACCCTTTTTAAGGCTATGTTCTTCTCCCTAGGGATAAGGTTGGAGGCTTTTTTGTGGATGCAAGTCTTGAGAAACCCTTTGCTCCCCTCCACCTTCCCTTGAGGATTTCATCTAGCTCGAGTGCGAATTAACTCTCCATCATTTGGAGACATTTGAGCACCTCCTCAAGGGCGTTGATTTGAACCAAACGGATTTTGAATCGAAGTATTTTGGTTTTCCATCCCTCTCGTAATGGAAATCTTTAGAGTTTTACGTGGAGCCCTTTCTTGTTCGATTCGATCCCAACGAATCAATTTTTGAAGTTGGTGTGTTCTAAGCTTGTAAAATTTTGTTAAATTAATAAAAAGAGTTGAATATTAAGATAAGAATTGTATCTTTGTACGTAATACTTGTACATGTTCTGACTACATAACAAGTAGCCATGACTACATGATAATCTACTTGAGCTGGAGACTTAGTGGACTGGCCCATATAACATAAATAAGTTCGCAGCTATGATCTGGTTGGTCATCCTATCATGTTAAGCTGTTGGGATGGCATAACATGGGTGTCTTCACCATGGTCATCGTCAGGCACAGTGACTGTGGCCAAATAGAACCAACACGGTGCACAAGTTAGTAAGCAGACATCAGTGCATTATGCCATGTTTCTAATTAGGGTAATCGATCCTTAACCCTAAGGAACCATGACTGGTGCAGTAACTAGTTGCGTAGTGCTTTGGCACACCAAAGTATGAGGATCCACTTCATGATCCAAAACCACAGTGTGTTGGGTTACCTAGTTGGTGCTACATCAGCATGTCACTCCTGCAGGCCATTCAAATCCCTAACAAGAGGTGCATTCATTGGCTTGACTATATCGTATTAAACCCAAGCCTGGTAGTCAACAGTCGACCTGTTGACTGGATTCGGTTACTTGGCCAAAGTAATCGGAGAGGCAATATATACAATCAACCTGAAAGGAACCTAGTGAGATGATCACTCGAGTCTGATGGTATTCTTTACTACTCGAGTTGAGTCATGGCATCATGTGAAGGGACATTGTAATTACCAATACTAAGCGAAGAGCATGGGTATAGAGACAACATAATCAGTCTGGGCGAATTGGAGTGCAACCTGCATCACACTCTGGGTGGTTACACATGGTAACCAGGACTCAGAGGACTGACGAAACACTTGGGTAGTGTGTCGTTCGAATCCGATTGGAAACCATGAACCCTGGTCCCTGAATATTCCATCTTATCCACATTCTACACGAATCTTTACCTACTCTCATCTCATAGAGCTCTAGAATAGAAAGAACATACAAACCCTAATTATCCTATACTCCATGCACGATGGGCAATAAAGCATGGTAGTTGCGTAGGTTAGTATGTTTACTAGAAGGTAACGGAGTAGTATGGAAACATACTAAGTAAAACTCTTACCTCGTGTGGGTCTGGTTATATGGGTGAGAGGCACCGGAGCATGGCACGAGTGAACTAGATGATTTTTTAGGGGCACCCCACAAGTTTACTAAGAACACCCTAATGAATAGTGAAATTACAAGAGGCACCCCATGATGGTGGGCCATCGTATGTACGAAGGGTTTTCTAGGATTCCCTCGTGCACGAGGTGGCCAATTATATGATTCCCCATGTGAAGGGGGGTGACCAATTAGTGACATTAGGGCATTTTGGGAAACCAAAAATACCCCGCATGACCTAAAGTGGCCGTCCTTAGCCCTAAGTATAGGGATCAACCAATAGGGGAAAAGGAGCTTTTTTTAGAGAAGGGAGCCGAATCCTGGATGGTCTGAGATGGTCTAAGGTTCGACCTTATGGGGTTATAAGAAGGGGTTGAGGGGGGTTCGGCCATGCTTGATGGTTGGCCAAAATCCCCCCTTCTTGTCTCCATCTCTCTCCTCTCTCCCTCTCCCCTTGGGTTTGGGTCTTCTTCCTCGCATGGTGAATTCGAAGGTGGAGCAAGCTTGCTAGTATGAGGCACTCATAGACCCTCTAATGAGGTTTTGGGTAGCGTGCGAGATCGACTAAACAAGAAGGTTACTTCTCCCTTGTGTTTTCCTTCTTCCAAGAGGATTGTTTTCCTTCTCCATCGACAAAGAAGACGACCATCCGCGATTAAAAGATCCGCATGAATGTATAAAATCTCTAACACGTAGATCTAGCGTAGAACATGAATTGCATCCATGCTAATATATTCGTATCACTAAATTGCCGTTAAGGTGTTTGATTCACCCACTAGTTTCAGACACGCACATGTAGATTAGTTTGATAAAATTATTTAATGGAACGCATACCACCTACGATCTTCGGATCGATAAGTTGCTTCCGTTGGGCACCTCTGGCTATAAATTATTCCAACAATTTGTATCAGAACTATGTTAATAGTGTGTTTTATGTTTTTTCATGAAACCATCATATACGCGCATGAAAAAAATGTGCCATCATTGGGGTTCAATGCATAGATCATGCATATTAGAGATATAGTATGTTTTATGTATTGTTCTTACAGGGCGCCACTTGCTAAAAAGTTAAATCTGGATATGTGATTGCATGCCTCCAGGGCGGACCCCAAGTTTGTGTGATTATCTCGATGGTTGTCTCTTATGTGGATTGTTTGTAAGACCTAATAGGACAAGTGCATAGAGGTTGCCCACGGCTTTGTTTTATCCGGCCATGTTTTGTTTTGTTCTTTTTCTTCTGATGAAACTGTGTACGAACGAGTAATTGCTCTAAGCGTACTAGAGAAAAGGACAAGGCGAAATTGAAGATCTACTGTTAGAAGAACGAGCGGACCCTTGAAAGCGTGCGCGATGACGGTGGAAGCGTGCGCGATGACGGCAAAGGGCAAAAGGCATCAAGAGGTCGTGCACAGGGGCTTACACCAGATCGGAAAACCTTGCAGAGAAAACAGTCATTGCTATACTACTCAGGTTCAGGGGTCAGATCCTAGACTTAATTCAGTGTGTGGATGTTTTCTTTATTGTTCTTTGCATATTGTTGTTTAGAACCCCGATGATGCAATTAAAATTAATACTTGTGTAGTGGGATGCCCTTTCTCCAATTTGTTTCAATGACCAACAATGGTAGGTTAGACCTAGCACTGAATGATAGTATGAACTCGACTAACGGTTGAAGCCACCAATAATAGTTATCTGACAGTAGCCACCCTAGAGGTACGTCATGTAGTTTGGGTCACTTTGGCTTAAATTCTAACTAGGAGTCCTAACATGGCACCCCCTACATATGAGAAAACCCCATCTCTCTCATCCCTCTCTAGATGCCACATCGTAACCTTAAGAGACGGAACACGCTCGTTCTCTATCCGAAACCAAAACTGCTCGCTCTCTCTCCCTCTCTCTCTCAACATTCCCCGATAATTATTATTATTATTTTCTTTTTTTTTTGGGGGGGGGGGAGGGGGGGAGGGAGGGGGGTTCACACTAGTGTATATGTACATTCCCTCACTAAAAACTACTAGGAGTACCCCATATTCCAACCCAAATTGCCTAAGTTAGGTGGATAGTAACCGAATTAGGAATCAGGGTTCAGCAGCAGTTTGGGTCATTGTGGCATGAATTCGTGAATAATTCAACCAGGGAGTAAAATTCAAAGTTTGGGCAAAATTCAAAAAAAGTGCAAGAAAAATTCAGAAATAAAAAAATACAACATACTATATAGCAACAGAAACTCTATACAAATGCATGTCTAAATCTATATTTATAATTAATCCACAATAATTAGCATATAAAATGTGTAATTTTCCAATCCATTGGAGAATAACTCAAGAATTCAAATAATTATTTGCGAACAATTTTGGTTTTTTTTCGTCGTATAAAGAGTCCATCACACAGAGTACAAAGGAAACCGATCAACCTCGGATACGATTAGTAGGTCCATACAATCTTAATGAAACATGACAAGGTGCCCACATCTCACCTGCTATGCTGTATCAACCCTAATGCCTCCAATGTTTCCTATATAGCAACAAACATCGGTGTAGTAAAGAAAGAAAAGGGAAGTTCATCTGAAGAGAGACATAGATTGTTATTGATACAGGAACAAAAATCCAGAAGCAAGGTAGGGCAGGATTTCTCCATGACACATACATGGAAACATACAATGAAAGGCTGTGAGGGATGCAATGTATGCGACGAGCGGACGCTGCATGAGATTTAGAAGTACAGGGAGGGAAGCTGCTAGCACACATGGCAGCTTCTCCTGCAGTAACCAGGCAGATCCACAGTTCCCACCATATACTCGGGATTCTTTCCGCACTCTCCAAGGGCCGCCCACCTCTCGCAGCCCTCGTTCTCGTCTGTACAATTGCCATGGCTCCCTTGGATTCGGTCGAAGGAGGCAACATGAACCCACTTCGTCGCGGACCATTTCTCGCCTTCGATCACCGGGCACCCTGCATGGAGACTGCCCGGATCCGGAGTAGCATCAGGGTGAAGGCTGAAGAAAAGAAGAGCATCCCCTCTCCGTGGTTTTACTGAAATGACATTCGAGCTGGTGTTATTCAAGTCTCATCCATCACAGAAACTAGAAAGAAGAAGGAATCCCCATCACCATCATTATCCCCTTAACGATTTTCAGCACTGACCAGGGAGACTTGGCAATATAGGGGGGCGGCCAAGAAACCCAAATGGCAGTTGTTAGGTAGGGAGACCAAATTTGTTGATTAAAAAAGAAGGAAGAACAACAAGCGCAAACAAAACTCATGACTTAACAACTAGGGTAACCCAAAGGAACCCTACATGGATTAATTATCATTCCTAAAATACCCAAAGGAACCCTACATGGATTAATTATCATTCCTAAAACATCTGTTACCTGCAATTCCCTGCCGAGCACAATCTGACAAGTCATCGTCCTTTGTATGCCCTCCACGTCGTGGGGACTCCTGTTAATCAAAATTGAATATCATTTCATTAAAACTTCTGTTCAATTCAAATGATAAACAAGATCAAGAAAAATGCATGATGTAGTTCTCCTGAAAAAACTGAACCAGCAATGGCAATAATTCAGGAAATGGTATTGGTATTAGAATTAACCTATTGTGTACTATGATAAAGGGAGTAGTTGTACCAACCTCAGAAGAGGGAAACACAGTTTCACCACCTTTTGTCACATCTGTTAGATACATGAGTACTGTGGCAATACGATGACCACCACGGGCGATATTTATCTTGTCAGTGAAGTAATCATAGTGGGGATCGTACTTCTGGCCATGTTCGTATCTTAAGACTTGTATATCCTCACCATTTTCTGAATAAGGAGAAATAATTCACTTCAGCAACCAAAGCTTTAAAAATAAAAGGCCAGCTGTTGAAAGAGATGCTTGATTGACCCTAGTTATAATGCAATAATAGAACTTCGAGTTAGAAAGATAAGAGAAGTCCCAAGAATAATCGTAAATGACCTTAGCTTAGTCAAGTAGGGTGGTTAAGTTAGGTTAAGTGTTCTTCTCTTTTGCAAGTTAAGCATTCCTTTGGAGTGATTTGATGACCCTGAGCGACTTCAGAGGCTTTTTCTCCCTTCTCCAAATCTTAATATTTTATAGTCTTTTAGCCAACCAAAAGATATAAACCAAAATCCTTCACTTAATCTAGTCAAAACATAACCATACAAAACTGAAACTTACCTCGACTAAAACGCTAATGGTAGACTCTTAGTCCCCTCCAAATTGACTGACCTGCAAATCAGCCTAATAACATCAAAATTCAGGGCAATACAACAGGCAATCCATATCTGAATAGTGTGCCCTCCACCATCCTGTTCTGACCCATCAGGCTCATATTTTATTCATAGTAGTCACACCATAAACCAAACCCTAGATCTACCCTAAACCTTAAAACTTGTGTTGCATCTGCTTCATTTGGAGCTATTTTCCACTGAAATCTGCATCACAATGACTTGTGAAGGCTTCTAAGGTTGAGAACAAGTTCTTCGAGTTGATTGCATGTTGGAGATTCCCCTTGTGTGGCATGACGTCTAATGAAGTCCGAAGAGCACCCCTTATTCTGAACAACAAACTAATCAAATCCCTTACGATTCTCAAAGGGAATTTTACTACCTACATTGTTTATTTTCTTGCTCTTGATTTTTGTTTTTTGAAAAGCTTGAGATTCTTGACTTGCATGGTTATTTGATGATAAATCTTTAGTTTTGATTGCTTAGCAAGCTACCCCTGCCCAGGCGGCAGCCAGAGGAAGCAAAGTTATAGGTAAAATCATACGAGAATTAACTACATCATCCAGTCTTATCCCATTAAAATGATATCAACTATGGAGTCAACTCTAATTTATAAGGCTACATTAAATGATCGACAAGAATTTTTTAACCAGTGGTTAACATCACATCAACCCTCTATGATTGATAACAATAACCTGCCCAAGGCGACTTGGCAAACGAGAGGCTTGCCAAGAAACCTAGAAGGTTAGTGGGCAAATAGGAGATCTACCTTATCGGTTTAACAGTTTAACCAGTGTTCAAAAACTGAAAACTTAGACTTGACTCGAAAGTCCACGGAGTTGGGTAACTCAAAGACTCGACTCGAAACTCTATATAGGGGAGGGATACGTCGATTTATCTTACGCCAATTCTCAAATTTCTATGTAGGTGAAAAACCATTAGTAATTATATGAGTAAGAATAATGTAAGTCGACGTAGGCATTCACAACCCATTAAAGACTTCAGAGTTGTACGGTATCAAGATGAGATCATACTTTCTAACTTGCCCATCTCCACAAAGTGCCATGATTCAATCCACTTGGGTGTATAGGCTTTAGTTTGTGTTTTGGTTGCAAAATTGTTTACCTCGATTTGCATGTGCTTTTATTGATTTGGCACTTTCACACTTTTCAGAGTCCGGGCCCGTTGTCAAAATATATTTTATTCAAACCCTGGTTTGACAAATTCTCAGGTTGTTCGGGTTGCGAAAATGACTTTTTTACCATATTTATGATTTTGACATTGAGGACTCCACAATTAGAATTTTTTCTAAGTGTTGCAGTAGGTGCCTTCATTGTTGGGTCTGGACCCCCTGGTCCTTTGTTGAGTCTTGGGTCGTGACGGGGGTCGGGACCCCCTACTCAGCAAGGGGTAGGGGTCCGGACCCCCTTAGGGTGGTACGAATTTCCAGCTCTATAATGTTGATTTCTGTCCGTTGGATGGCCAGATCCGAGGGTCACCATTGCTTGGGATAGACACCTATATAAGCCTTACATTTCACCATTATGGTACGGTTGAGGGGCAGCTTTTGGAGATAGACTTGTCTCTATAGAAAACCCCTAAATTGGGATATTTCTTATTCCCTCCTCTTGAATCAAGGGATTCATCTCGTGCGAGTTGGAATCGATCCTAGATCCTTTGAGGACCATTGTGCATTGTGACCTTCGATTTAACCCACTTAGTTTTCTATTTGAGCACTTTGTTCCCCATCCTTCTTGTGATGGATATTCTTGTTGGTTGATTTCAAACCCTTTTCCCCATTGATTCTAGTTTTCCGAATTGATTCTTGAAATCCCATGGATTATTTGGGTTGCTCCTAGTGCAAGGGTAGAAAATCCCTTGTTGAGGGTCTTCCCGGGAGAACTTGGGAGAGATAAATCATTTTAAAGCTCCCACCGTTGCGGATTCGATAAGGTGGAATATTAAGGTCCATCCTTAGGAAATAGAGTGGTGGTGCCTCATGGCGATGAGTGCTCATACATGCGAGTGCGAGCTAGGTGTTGAAGCTGCGGTGCTTAGGATGCCAAGGCATGAAGGACAAATAGTTTAAACAAACGAGGTTGCGAGTGAAGGCGTCAACGCCATCAAACTATCGCGGAGCGTTGGGCTGAGCAACGACGTGGAACACCAATTCGTGGCTACATCAAACCGTTGGGTTGTGAATCTGTATACATCTTGCATGGTAACTCTCTAGACTCTTGTACCTTCACCTATTCTAGTGGATCACTTGCACCTCCAAGTTCGTCCAGGGCTCCTGGCGTGGTTTTTCCGTTTGGTGTTTCTACGTAAAAACTTGACTGCGTGCTTTACTTTACTGTTGCAAGCCTTGAAGAATTACACTCATTGCACGTAGTTAACCTCTTAGGTCCTCACCTTTTATTGTACCAAGAGAGGAGAGAAGTGCACCACCCTTTGTATGCAAAGTTAAATAAGAAAGAAAGTGATAGTCAGCGAGCGAGCATAAACAATCTAAACGAAGTAACCCAACATCTTGTTTGCATTGTGCAGCCAAGGGTAAATAATCACGCGGAATTTTTTATTAAGTCGAGTGTTACCATCATACTCCGAGAACCTCCCTATTCCCCTTCCCAAAGAACTTTATATATATATATATATATATATATATATATATATATATATATATAGAGAGAGAGAGAGAGAGCTGTTACGTTGAGCTGTGAGCTACAGGTGGAGAAAATGAGCTGCCCTCATTTTGATCCCCCTAGGAGTTTTGGGATTTGATGAAATTTGGTGAGGGTGTTATCTAGGATAAGATGACCCTAGAAGTTTTGGTAGAAGCATTATCTACCGTCTGCAGTCACCGTTAATTTTGCTTCTACCATTTGATGACCCTAGAAGTTTTGGAATTTGATGAAAATTGGTGAGGATGAACATCTTATCCTAGATAACACCCTCACCAAATTTCATCAATTCCAAAACGCCTAGGGGGATCAAAATGAGGGCAGCTCATTTTCTCCACCCGTAGCTCACAGCTCACTGTAACATTCCTCATATATATATATATATATATATATATATATATATATATATATATATATATATATATATATATATATATATATATATATATATATATATATATATATATATATATATATATATATATATATATATATATATAGAGAGAGAGAGAGAGAGAGAGAGAGAGAGAGAAAGAGAGAGAGAGAGAGAGAGTCTAGATCACCCGTGAAACGTCATGCAATAATGTCATTTGTGACTTCATCACGCACCATTAGTTGCGACATGATACGTTGCCCACTTGTGAGTCGCACCCACTCAATCATGCACCCGCCAGCCTCTCTCAAAATCGCACCTACTCGTCTATCAAACGCCTTCTCCTTCACAACACATGGTTGGATCTCTCATTATTCATCTGATGGTGGGTAGAAGGGCTTATAGTGGAAAATATGATGCCCTAAACCCATCCCATCTCGCCCCTTTCGATTGTTACCGCCTCTGGAAGCAAGCTCTTATTCGTCGCCTTCGAGAGCTATCGCCATCGGATCCAGACCCATCGCCTGATTTGCTTCCCTGATGCCTTTCTCTGTCGAATCTACCCCCGTGTGATGTCATGTCTCATCGAAGCTCCAAGGGATAAGCAGTCAGGGGCCGGGCACAGGGTACTCCTTGTTGTTGCAGATATGAACCAACGAGGTACTCTCCCCGAGTTTTAGGGCGAGTCAACACGAAAACAAGCCGATTAGGGTCCAGTGTAGTTAAGGCGAGCCGAGGCGCCAGCCTGAGGCGAGAGGCGAGGCGAGGCGAGGCAAGAGCACCTCGCCTGGATTGAGGCGAGAGCAGGTATATAAGTCGACCTGAGGTGCCCGCCTTACACCCTGAGGCGGTCGAGGCGTGAGGCGGTCGAGGCGCCCGCCTCATTTAATTGACAGTTTAGGTTGAAGCCAAACTGAATCACAACCGTCATTTCACATGACATTTGGGACTGAGTGTGATTCACTAGTTGGGTTGGGTGTAACAGACAGTTGTGATTCAATTTTAGCTTTAATCTATTTGATCTTATGAATTTATAACCTCAGAGGATCCATGTGGATTCAAATCTTCCACGCGATTGAGCGAGATAAAAAAGAACTCGTGGCGATCGGGCAGGTTATGGTTTAAACTTTGGGGCCACCTTCGGCGTCTGTCACGAAGTGAGTATAACGCTACCTATCAAAACTCTATTCTCTCAGTTTTTTAATAAAGATTTTGATTAAGTTGTATTGTGTCATAATTCTTTATATGTTTACTTCACATCTTCAATTCATATTTTTTTTTCATCTTACCTACAGACATCAAGACCTAGATCCCAATCTATATTATTTAGATTTATAGTTTTAAAGATGAGGATGATATAAATTATAGAACTTGATGATGATGAGTTTTATTGATGTTTGATGGCACATGCTATATGATTATGCGAATTTGTTTCAACTAGTTATTTTATAGTGTGTGTGTGTGTGTGTGTGTGTGTGTGTGTGTGTGTGTGTGTGTGTGTATATATATATTGCACGCCTTATTTCAATCAGGCGCTCGCCTCGCCTCTCGCCTCTCGCCTCAGGCGCCAGTAAGGTTGAGCGCCTTGAGTCCGCCTTAACGCCTTGACTACACTGTTAGGGTCAACTCAAGCGAGTTTTGCGCACTGTTATTAAAGACGCGCCTAGGCTCAGGCTCAACTAGGCTCACCCCCTGCGCCTCAAAAATCACAAGGCCAGGCTCTATTAGAAAGGCGCGCGCCTAGTTGAGCCATGTGCGATTATGTGCTTACAATTGATATTTTTGGCAATATGATTAAGTTATTAAGTAGATTTGATTCATGATTACAGTAGTTTAAATATCGATACATTGATTGAATATTATTTACATTCAAAATTATTTGTTATAGTTCTTAAGTAGGACCATATGAGCAATTGTGGATTAGATTTGATGGCTTTGATATTATTTCAACTATTATAAGATTCAATGAGTTTTATTTTTTTTCTCGATTTACACATTTCATACTGAGTTAGAAGCATATGCACAAGCACATGGATGAAATAACACATTCAATCATTCATTATTTATTTTTTGTTTGCTATAATATCACATTTGATATCTTATAACTAGTTATTGAATTTGAACTATACATATTTGAAGATTTAATATATTTTAAATGGCTTATTTAGAGCTATAATTCAAACCTACAAGGCTACAACATTTGTGTTGTTGCAACAACGATCTATCCAATTTATCTTTTGTCTTAAGATTCATTTTCTTAGTCTAATTATGCAGGTTTTGAATATATATATATACACATATATATAGGGGAGGGATACTCTTACAAGTCACCTCTTACAAGCAACTCTTACTAATGATCTCAGCCATCCATCGGATTGCGATGGATGGCTGGGATTTCCCCTCAATTTCCCTCACACACTCTCTCTCTCTATCGGGTTTACCCAGCCACCCCAAGACCCCATCCCCGACCCCCTCCCGTCCGTCGAGCCACCCCGCCGGCTCCGGCCCCGTCCCCGCAGCTCCGGCCGTCCCCGACCCCGCAGCTCCGGCCGACCCCGACCCCCCCCCCCCCCGCCGGCGCAGCACCCTGACCCCGACTCCGATCCCTCGCCGGCGCAGCACCACCCCGACCCCGATCCGCCGCCGGCGCAGCCCCCCGACCCCCTACCGGCGCTGAAATCAGAACCCCCCCCCCCCCCCCCCAGCGTCGGTGTCGGGCTGCGATCGGGATGCCGGAGGGGATCGGGCTGCCGGAGGGGGGGTCGGGGGGCTGCCGGAGCCGGAGGGGAAGGGGAAGGGGAAGGGGTCGGGGTCGGTGGGGATGGGGGTGGGGGTGCTGTACCTGTGAGAGAGACAGAGAGGGGGGGAGAGAGGGGGGGAGGGTTAATCGGATCCGTCCGTTTCAGAACGGACAGCCTGGATCATTAGTAAGAACTCATGAGTAAGTGCTCATGAGTAAGAGTATCCCTCCCCATATATATATATATATATATATATATATATATATATATATATATATATATATATATATATATATATATATATATATATATATATATGCGCCTTACTTCAATCAGGCGCGCGCCTTGAGTTGCGACTTGCGCCTAGGCTGTAGGAGACCTTTGCGCCTCATGTGCACCTTGAGCCTTTTAGAACACTGGTTTTGCGTTACTAAGAGGAAATTAATTTATGTTTGGAAAAAGATAATGAACAGCCGGAAATTGTGAGTATGACTTCACGTGGAGGACCAAGGCCTCCTAAGAGGAAAGGTCCTCTTTATAGTTTTTTCACACAAAATCCAGATGATGCTTATAAAAAGAATAAAGGAAAACAAGTCGTACTTGAGAGTGTGACAAAGAAGACCGGGAGAGAGAAGGCATGCCAATATGTTGCCAGATGGTTTTACCAGGTAGGTATCTCATTTAATGCTTCTAGATTGAAAAGTTTCAAAACAATGATTTGAAGCAATTAGACAGTTTGGACAGGGAATGAAGGCGTCTAGTTACCATGAGCTGAGCGTACCAATACTAAAGAAGGAAGTTGCCTACACCAATGATTTATTGCAGCCAATGAGAGAGTCATGGACAAAGTATGATTGCACCCTTATGTCTGATGATTGGACAGACCGACAGAGCAGAACTTTGATTAACTTTTTGGTTAATAGTCCTTTGGGCACGATTTTCTTAGAGTCTATTGATGCCTCATCCTACATGAAGACTGGACAGAAGCTCTTTGAGTTGTTAAACTCCTATGTGGAGAAAGTAGGAGAGATGAATGTTGTGCAAGTTGTGACCGACAACGCTTCCACATATGTTCTTGCTCGAACGTTATTAATGGAGAAGCGACCTCACTTATTTTGAACACCTTGCGCTGCTCACTGCATTGATCTTATACTGGAGGATATCGGTGGGCTTTTGAAAATGAAGAGTTTGTTAGAGAAAGCCATTAGCCTAAGTGGCTTTTACAATCATGGCTTTATTTTAAACTTGTTCAGGATACACACAAAGAATGGTGATCTCATTCGGCCCACCGTAACAATGTTTGCTACTGCCTTCCTTACTTTGCAAAGCATTTATATGAAGAAAGATTCTTTGCGAAGGGTGTTCACATGTGACGAGTGGAACAAGTCTAAATGGCCACATCACATGAAAGGAAAAAGGGCAATGGAGACTGTGTTGTCCACTTCAATTTGGAAAGGCATCATATATGCATTAAAGATTACGGCTCCACTTGTTTGTGTCCTTAGAGTGGTTGATGGAGAGAAGAAGCCTCCAATGGGTTACATTTATGAAGCGATGGATCGAGAAAAGGAAGCCATAAAATATGCATTCAATGGCCAAAATTAAATAATGTAAATTCTTTAGTTATCTTTTATATAATTAGTTGAGTTTTTTCAAATCTTTAATTATTAACTTTTATTTTATCATTGAATAGGTACAAACCTATTTGGGATATCATTGACAAGAGATGGGATGTACAACTTCATCAACCTCTTCATGCAGCTAGATATTATCTGAATCCAGAGTTCTATTACAAACATTCAAATATTGATTCGTGTGAAGAGGTGGTGAAGGGATTATATGATGTGATCGAGAGGCTTGTCCCGAAAGTAGATATACATGATACAATCATAAGGGAATTGATCAGTTACAAGAAGGCAAAAGGCCTTTTTGGGAGACCCTTGGCAATCCGGTAAAGGACTATATTACCGCCAGGATATTAGTTATTACCATCATTTAATTTATAACTTATTTGTTAAGGCTCTAAGGGATATCATGATTTTGATTTTGATCTTTTGATTCTTTTCTTTATTATATAGCTGAGTGGTGGGATAGCTTTGGGAGCTCGACCCCGAATCTATAAAAATTAGCATGTCGGGTCCTTGGGCTCACTTGTAGTGCCAATGGATGTGAGCGGAATTGGAGTGCATTTGAGAATGTAACTGTCTAAAATATAGTTGTCTAAGTCTAAAAGACACTAACATACCTATGTTTATTCTGATGTTTGTTTATTTTTTCAAATCCATACAAAAAAGAGGAATAGGTTGGAACAACAAAAGCTCAATGACCTAGTCTATATTTGATACAATTAGAAGCTTGTAGAGCGATATAACAAGGACACTCTAGATCCCAATACATTGCATGACATCGATGATCGCAATGAATGATTGACCGGCAACTTGCAACAAGAGCAGTTGGTTCATGATGATGTTCACAATCATATAGCAAGTGCCATCAAACATCAATAAAACTCATCATCATCAAGTTCTATAATCTATATCATCCTCATCTTAAAAACTATAAAATCTAAATAATATAGGTTGGGATCCAGGACAAGATGTCTGTGAGTAAGATAAAAAAAATATAAATTAAAGATGTGAAGTAAACATATTAAGACTTATGACACTATACAACTGAATAAAAATATGAATTAAAAAACTAAGAGGAGAGTTTTGATGGGCAACATTATACTCACTTCGTGACGGACGCTGAAGGCGACCCCAAAGTTTAAACTTTAACTTGTCCGATCGTTACAAGTTCTTTTTTATCTCTCTCAATCGCGTAGAAGATTTGAATCCACAGGGCACGGGATCTTCTGAGGTTATAAACTCATAGGATCAGATAGGTTAAAGCTAAAATTGAATCACAATCGTCTGTTACACCCAATCCGACTAGTGAATCACAATCACTCGGTCTCAAATGTTATGCGAAAGGACGGTTGTGATTCAATTTAGCTTCAACCTAAACCATCAAATAAATGAGGCGGGTGCCTCGACCGCCTCAGCATGTAAGGCGGGCGCCTCAAGCCTACTTATATACCTGCTCTCGCCTCAATCCAGGCGAGGCACCCTTGCCTCACCTCGTCTCTCGCCTTAGGCGAGCGCCTCGGCTCGCCTTAACTACACTGTGAAGAAGAGCACTATATCGAGTAGGCCGATGATGATTCAAATGAGGGTGGTGACAATGACATGGATGATGCTCTACCTCTTTCAATGATTGATGATGATGAGTCATGAGTGATTGATAGATTGTTCACGATGATGAGTCATGAGTGATTGATAGATTGTTCACATGGTTGATACTTGATGATTAATGTTTGGAGTTTGAAATGTAATTTTCTAGTTTCTACATGTTAGACATGCTAATGAGTGATCTTTTTTGGGTTAGAATCTCTGTAGTCAAAGCATCGCCTAGGCGGGCGCCTAGGCGTTTCGGACCTGGGCGCATGGGTGACCCCCCTAGGCGGGCGATTTTCACTAGGCGACCGCCTAGGCGAACACCTAGGCACCTGGGCAGTTTTATACTTGATTAAATTTGATATTTTTCCAAAATTGAGTTGAATTAACTCATAACTGAGTTGCATTAACTCAAAATTGAATCGCATTAACTCAAATTGAGTTGAATAAGCACAAAATTGAATTTAATTAACTCAAATTTTTATGATGGGTTCATAAGAACTTGGAGGTTTTCAAAATTGAGTTGAATTAACTAAAAATTCAGTTGAATTAAATAAAAATTGAGTTGAATTAACTAAAATTTTTATGACGGGTTCATAAGAATTTGGGGGGTTTTCAAAATTGAGTTGAATTACTCACAATTAAGTTGCATTAACACAAATTGAGTTGAATAAACCCAAAGTTGAGTTGAATTAGCTCAAATTCTGATGATGGGTTCATAAGAATTTGGGGTATTTTCAAAATTGAATTGAATTAAATCAATTTCTTATGAAGAGCTCATAAGAAATTGGGCGGTTTCCAAAATTGAGTTGAATTAACTCGAAATTGACTTGAATTAACACATAATTGTAGTGTTCAAAAATCCGAAACTCGGACTCGACTCGAAAGTCCACCGAGTTGAGTAACTCGAAGAGTCGACTCGGAACTCAACTCGGTAATTTTATATATATATATATATATATATATATATATATATATATGAGGAATGGGATGCTGCCTATCAAAGCAGCGTTTTTGCTGCTTTGAGACATTGTTTGACCATTCTAGAAGCTTTGGAATTTGATGAAATTTGGTGAGGGTGTTGTCTAGGGTAAGATGATCATCCTCACAAATTTTCATCAAATTCCAAAACTTCTAAGAGGGTCAAATGGTCGAAGCAAAATGCTGCAGATTTTAACGGCGACTGCAGACGACTGATTTTGCTTCGACCATTTGAACCCCCTAGAAGTTTTGGAATTTGATGAAAATTTGTGAGGATGATCATCTTACCCTAGACAACACCCTCACCAAATTTCATCAAATTCCAAAACTTCTAGGATGGTCAAACAATGTATCAAAGCAGCAAAAAACGCTGCTTTGATAGGCAGCATCCCATTCCTCTATATATATATATATATATATATATATATATATATATATATATATATATATATATATATATATATGTGTGTGTGTGTGTGTGTGTGTGTGTGTGTGTATTTTTTTAAAACTCAAAATAGTAAATAACCCAAGTCAGACCGAGTCGGACTGAGTCGGCCCGAGTCACAACCCGAGTCACAGCTGGTCCGAGTCGACTCGATTCTCGGCCGAGTCGAGTCGGACCGAGTTTGGGTACTATGCATAATTGAGTTGCATTAACTCAAATTGAGTTGAATAAACTCAAAATTGAGTTTAATTAATTGAAATTCTGATGATTGATTCATAAGAATTTTAGGGGTTTTCAAAATTGAGTTGAATTAACTCATTCTTATGATGGGTTCATAAGAATTTGGGGGTTTTCAAAATTGAGTTGAATTAACTCAAAGGTGAGTAGAATTACTCAAATTGAGTAAAATTAACTCAAATTGTGTTGAATTAACTCAAATTCTTACGATGGGTTCATAAGAATTTAGGGTTTTTCAAAATGAAGTTGACTTAACTCAAAATTGAGTTGAATTAAATCTAAACTTAAACCTTAAACCCAAATATTTTATTTTTTCACTGATTTTTTAGAAATTTTTCTTCACTTTTTTTATTTTTTTAATTTCTAATTCAGTTTATGAGTACAATATTCCTATACTTTCTAGATAATTTGACTTTTAGGTGATGAAAATTATATTCAACATGCTACTAGATTACAAAAATCATGTATATACATGTTATACTATATACAAAAATATTTAATAATTACTCGCCGCATAGGCGTCGGTTCGCCTAGACAGGCCAAAACGCATAGGCGCCTCCTAACCTCCTTGACTACACTGGTTAGAATGTTTTATAAATCATATTTTATTTGTTTTATTAATTCTACTTAAGTTTTTTGTGGATATTATTGTCAATATGTTATCAAACATAAAAAAATGAACTATTGCAAAAAATTATCGCCTAGGCGCCGCTGAGGCCACACCTCGCCTAGGCATCGCCTGGTCGCCTTGACAACACTGCTTAAAAATGGAGAAGATAGGATGTAACTCCATGAACATGCACTATGCACACTCTCCCCATCAACTCATGTCCATTATGTCGCCTAACAATAGAACTTGGACCCGACGTAATATTAGCAACTATGTCGCATGCACCACTTATCTAGAAGGGTGGAGCACCTTATCACCAATTCAATATCTAAAATATAGGAGGGGCTTTTCCCTATTTCCTTTTCTCTGAATCAGTAAAGAGAAACAAAAATCTAAATTCTTGGGAAGAAAAATTTTAAGGGTTTAAGAAGAATAACATACGAACAATACATGGATGCAACCCCATGTGTCAAGTCTTGATAGGTCTTTGAGGAGCTTACAAATAAAAAAAACAATCAACATGTGCATAGAAGCTAGGCAGGTAAAATAAAATTTGTAGATTCAGATAAAAAAGATAAAGAGTAAATGTTCTACAATAATCAAATAAGTGAAACTAAAAAAATATATTCAAATATCATCATTAAAAAGGCAATTGTCTAGAAGAATGGAGCACCTAATCACCAATTCAATATCCAAAAATAGGAGGTTCTTTCCCCTATTTCCTTTTCGCTGAATCAGTAATTGAGCTAAATTCTTGGAAAGGAAATTTTTGAGAGTTTAAGCAGAATAATATAATAACAATACGTGGATGCAACCTCATGTGCCAAATCTTGATAGGCCTTGGAGGAGCTTTTCAAATAATAAAAAACAATCAACATACACTAAGAAATCCGGCAAGTAAACTAAAATTTGTAGATTCAAAGAAAAAAAAAAACATAAAAATTAAATGTTCAGCAATAATCAAATAAGTGACGCTTAAAAAAATCAAATATCATTAACAAAAATCCTATGAGACTTGTGTTCCATGTAAAATAAATGAAATGGAACCATAACAGAAACTTGGAAAATGCAAAAAAAAAATCAAACACATATAAAGTAAAATATGTAGATTAGCTACAAATTAACGAATGAACGTATCGCCACACATTGGAGTGTACATTATGACAAAAAAGACTATCGGTTTTCAAAAAAGACCAACGAACTAATTTTAGAACTTCAAAGACAAAAAAGTGTCATAACTCATAAGTTATTATACCTAATCCATGTTTCAAAAACTTGACTGATACCAATCCGTGTTGGTCAGTTCATATATGTTTTCTCCAAACTGTGATCGATATTGGTATGGGTCTCGACTCGGTTGAGAACGATACATTCAGGCAAATTACTCTAAAGTCTAAACTTCACATCAATCAAGCGAATCCCCATCAACCGCCCTCTGGCACTGTGTTGGGCACACGTTTCTCTTTCGCACACCAACCTAGCGGCAGATACAGCCGAGTCAGTCAGACTCGATACGTTCGAGTTGTATCGCTCTGGCCCGCAGCCACAACGAGCTTTGTACCTTATTGGACATGGACTATGCACATGGTTGTACAGACTGTATAATAGGGGAACATAAGAAGCCTAAGCCCCTATATATATGCCTCCTTCCCTATTTTTTCAGCCTAATTGTGTCAGTGAATCTTGAGTCCTGAGTCATATTGGTTTCCAGTCAATACAAGCTTCAATACCGAGTTTTCGAACCTTGACCTAAGCACATTCTAAAAGAAAAAATTAAATAGAAATAATCTGTTAAAAACTAACAAAATAAAGAATAAAATAAATATGATTCATAAAGGAGATAAAAATCCAATTTAGCAAATGAGAGATGATAGGTGTTGTAGAAGGCTAGAAACAGATAGGGGTCAACTCAAATCAATAGTCATGGGGTCTATGTTTATCTTTGTTCTAGTCAGTTAGAGGAATTTCAAATTGTAGTTTTTCATTGTCTTCCATGCTCTTCTTTTTTCACATTGTGCCCCTAAGAATACAACTTTGGTAATGTAATATGTACAGTAAAGCATAAACCATGTAGTGAAAATTCAAATGTTTCAATGATTGTTCACCTTTTGGAAGAAATGTCCATGCTGCAATCTTTTCCTCCACACCATCAACGATTGGGTCCTGTTCAAAGTATATATTACATTTAATAGAGGCAAAGTGGTCATTTAGACGATCTTCCTGTAGAGTAATCAGCATGTGTGGTCTGACCTTACCAGGGAAATATACACAAGAAAATTCTCAATCAACTTTGTATTTAAACATCATGATTCACAAATAAAGAGTTCCAGACATCTTCCTATAATATCTTCCTTCTATTTATCATTATTTTTTGTAAACTGTACTCAAAGCAGTAAGTTTCTCTTGATACCAAACCCCTAACCTGAAGGCCACCCTTTATATCTTAAAATCTAGAAAAAAATTATGGATGAAAGTCGTTTCATGATTGTAAAATTCAACATCACTAGCTCAAGATATGTCGGGTATTCACAATAAATAATATTTTCATGATAACTGAAAGATTTCAAAGAGTGTATGGAACATGTCAAGGTAAATGTCGAGAAATATCAGAAAAAAATAGACCCAGAAATAGTTTGATCATTTGAAGTACTGAACCACAGACACCATCTTTAAGCCCTGGCAACCATCACAAACAAAAAAGGAAGAACGTGCAAATACAAATTTGTCCATTCTGTAACAACTAACAACATGACAACGGTAGTTATGCTTTGAGATACTCTTTTCTGGGCAAATTATGTGATCCATAGAAGGATCTTTTCCGTCGTCCATAATATTCACTCACCTGTCATACACATTTCCATTTAAATATAATGTGGCCCAATCCTCATCTAAATTTATCTCAATTGAGTCAAATCGCAGATCATACTATCAGAAACAAGTATTAGGAATCATACTATCAGAAACGAGTATGATAGGACCAGTAAATACTCTCCAAATCAAAGGAACAATATCTCTACCAAAGCTTTCGAGGGATATGAACACATCATCCAAAATTAGGGCTTCAACTTGGGTGGGTTAGACCCGACCCAACCCGAGCCCAATCCGAATTTTTGGTGGGTTTGGGTTGATGTAATTGAAGATTGGGTTCGGTTAGGGTTGAAAAAATACAACCCGAGTTGAATTTGGGTTGGGGTCAGGTTGAGGGGTTGGGTAACCCGACCCAACCCGAACCCAAACCCAAACCCGAGTACTCATGTATATCAATGAGTCTGTTATATATAAGTAACAATCACAACCATCCCTAATACTCATATGTTGAGGGGTTGCAGTCATAGTCATCCGTTTCACCCAGTCACATATTATTTATTTGCTTCTTGCTTATCAAATAAAGACATTATCTAATGATTTAGTAAATTGCATGGATAGAAATGCAAAAAAAGGTGTACGGCAGTGTTAGTAAGTATCAGTTTTTTTTGTAAATTTTGATCTTCAAAGGATAAAATTTTAAACAATAAGTATATCCGAATCTACACAACCCGACCCGTCCTACCAACTTAGGCTAACCAGAGCATAGAATTTTTTGTTTGGGTTGGGCTTGGTCTGGGCATGTTGGGTTGGAGGTTGGCTGGCTTGGGTTCGGGTAAGGAGTTTTAGTAATTGGATTGGGCTTGAGTTGACCCCTAACCCAACCCAACCCGCACGAGTTGCAACCCTATCCAAAATACATCAAGTATCCGACCACTTTGATTCACTTGGAGGTAAGAACCTAGTTCCTTCAGGTAACATGGAAAATGTTAATAGGTATAGGTAATCGAGGTCAATGCATACAAAAAAAAAGAGACATTTTTTAGAGGGAAAGAGCTTTGGGCATTGAGGATGCTTCTTCCAAAATGGATGGACCATTACTAACAAATTTATTAGAGCAGTGAAAAGAAAAATGATCAACACAAAGACACACAGCACGTAAAGCTAGATGACTTGGGGTCGATTGTCTTGTTGATTGACTTGATTCCCATGGAAACTGGAACACCCGGCTACTCTGTTTTTTTTCCAAGAATACATGGACAAGGGACAGATCTCGTACGTGGGGAGAAGTGTTGGACTCCTCTCTCTTCCCGCAGGAGGGCCTCGCAGAGCAGAGAAAGTCCCTACTCTCTTCACCCGTGAGGCCGTGAGTTGAGTCCGGCTCTCTTTTTGGATTGCCCTATTTATTCTTTTATAATCCTTAAAGCATAATTTTACCCCAATTGATCACTTGATCATTATCCTCTTAATTGGGGTCAATTTCCTTAATCAACCTAAAAGACCAAAAAACCCACCAAGTTTCTCAAAATTAGAATCAAGTCCTAAAATGCCAAAGAAAATCTAGGAAATCCATAAAATCTTCAAAAATAAGGCTAAGTAATAAAAGACAAAAAAGAGACCAAGATGACAAAACATATAATCAATTCCAAGACAAGTGATGAAACGAAGCTCATTTAGCTTTGCTTTCACAAGTGTGGAAGATAGCTCGTAGACCTTTGAACCCATCTCTTGATCTGTTCTTCTGCTATTCAAGAGCTATCCCAAGAAGATCTTCCCAACCACTTGACCAGGTTCTGTGATAAGTATGTTATCACAACTCACAAGGACAACTTTTCCCAGACATCATTTTATCAATTGGTTCTTTCGGAGCACTATGATACTCCATTTTGGTCTTCTTATGCCCTTTTCACTTGTTGTGTGAGATCTTCTTCATTTACTTGCAACAGAAATATTACAGTTCCTTCAAGCTGGGCACCGTACTTGGTACTGATATAGGACTCGTGGGCTTCTTCCAACTCATATGATCGTGATGTGCATGCTTGATGCCTTCCTACAGAAACGATTCGACTAACTCAAGTGGAAGGGGCAAATAATCACTAGGGTCTTCGAGATATGTGCTAAGAACAAACTCGATGTCCACAAACTATCAGTGACGTTGATTGCTCCTTTGAACGATGGGCTGTTGAAAATAGATTGCAATATATGGAAGTAGAACTGTAGCAGAGTCGTCATCCTTTTGTGGATTAAGTGTGACCCTCTTCCCACTCTTTCTAAATGAATAAGTATTCCAACCCGTATTATGGTCATATAACCACAAGTGGTCCAACAGAAGGTGACATCTGTCCATATCCACAACAATCACACGATACCTCATCTTCGAATTCCTTCCCTACATTAAATCTCATGAGAAATTGGGTTGCAAAAAAAACAACCTTACCATGTAAAACAACACACCTTTATAGGAATTTGGATTTGATTTAGTGGTGAGTTTCAGGTTTTCACGGCCTCCTTTAAAACTATAGTTCGTTGCTTCCTCGATCCATGATGATATAACAAGCCTTGCCTCCAAAATAAAAACATGGGTTATGAAAATACTCTTCAATCCCAATCATTTGTGTCAAGGATTTTCGGTGAGGATAAGAAGTATCAATGACCAAGACTCTCACCTTCAAATGGCAATAAGCCGATGTGTTCCTCCGACTAATCTTTTGTCACCTCATCAAATATAGGATCACCCTGCATAAAAGATGGTTGTCCTTTCACTACGCAAGTCAAACATCGCGAGTAGTAGAACTCAAAGTCCCTTCAATTTACCTTTCTCGTTGCAATCTTCACTCCCAAATTGTTTTGTTTAAGCTATGTATTACGAGTTGAAGATTTATTGCTTTTTGTCTCCGATCAACTCCCAATTGTGCGCCGGGTGTGGTAGACATCCTTATAAACAGAGGCTTACGTAGTCTCAAACTGTTTACCCACTCCTAAGCACGCATCAAAGATGCAACAAACAAAGTGAAAAGGTCAGTTGCAATTTTTTTTATTTTCAATCACATCTTGACGAATACAGTGACATCCCCCTACTTCAAATCAATATGTGATACACTGTAGGCAACTGGACCGAGATACAAATCCCCAATTCCATATGAGATTGATGGACCTTTATTAGATGAAGAGGTGTCTGATATGCGGTCTTATATGATAGTTTCAAGATGGGTGGAGTAGGCGTACTAGGAAATCCATAATTCATTTCCTAGTTTATTATGGCATTGGTACTATGTTTCACAAGTCTATTGATGCATCTAACAAGGTGTATTGATTCAAAGTATATTTTCGGCCTCATGAACGAGGTTGTAAATGAAATTGGAGTTAGCAACATTGTCCAAATAGTGACAAACAATGGTGTGACTATAAAAAAAAGCTGGGTAAATACTGAAGAAAAAAGAACCCTTTTTTTAACTCCTTGTAGCGCACATTCCATCAATCTGATCCTCAAAGATATCGGCAAAATGGATCATGTCGAATGTGTTTTCAAATTTCAAGGAAGCTAAGATGTTTACCATTCAGTTATAATCACAATTGGGTAGTTAGCCTGATGAGAAAGAACATGGGGGTAGGGAGCTTATACGGCTAGCAATCACTCGATTTGCCACACTTTATAGTATTGAAAAACTACTCGCACCAAAAGATACTATGCGAGAAAGATGTTTACTTCAAATGCAAGGACCCAGTCAAAATATTCATCAAGTGGAAATGACAATGAAGTGGAGAACATTGTGGTTGGCCATATGGGAAGAGATTTCGAAGATAGTGATTTGTATCGAGCCTTTAGTACAAGTTCTTAGATCAATTGACTCAGACGAAAAGTTGGTAATGGGGTTTATATATGAAACTATGGATAGGGCTAAGCTTGCAATCAAATATGTGCGTGCGACCTCGAAGGTTGGAACTAAAGGGTGACGAAATAAGGGAAATGCATAGATGTTAGATAGGACATGACACTAGACTATCCATTACATGTAGCAGGTAACTTTTACTTTCTTCAAAATTCAAATATCCTCCATACTTAGTGATGCGGACATCAGTACTGAGCCGCGCCCGTGGCGTTTGTACCAGCGCAGGAGGCGCCAGCTTAGCTTGTGGATGTGATCAGTTGTTCCTGGTTGATATTGTTTTTCTGGTTGTTTTTATTTTTATTGCACTTGTGTTTAGTCCCACCTCGCCTGTTGGCCGTGTGGACCAGTTGTTGTACGTCTTTATAAAGGCCCCTGTCTTTTCACCTGAGGCATTGAATAATGAAGAAAAAAATATTGTTCCTCCACTTGGTGTTGAGTGACAACAGGGTGAGGCGTGTGAAATTCCGACCCAAACCCTAGGTGTGTGAAACCCTAGGTTCATGCTAGGAGTGTGAAACCCTAGCCGAATTTTCCCTTCCCCAAACCCTAGCCAACCCCTAACCCGTACAGCCGCCGCCCTCCTCTCCCCTCCCGTGCGTGACACCCGAACACCCCCCCTGCCTCTCGCGATCCCCTCTGTCCCTCCCTCTCTCACGATTCCAACCCGACCCCGCCTCCCTGTGCTGCCGTCCCGATCCGATCCCCCACCCCTCCCACCTCCTTGCCCCGCGCCCCACCACCGGTCGCCACCCCCCTCTCCCTGCGCTACAGTCCCCGCGCCGCCCATCTCCCGTGCTGCCGGCCGCCCCGATCCGACCCTTCACCCTGCCCACCTCCTTGCCCCGCGCCCCACCACAGGCCGCCGCCCATCTCCCGTGCTGCCAGCCGCCCCGATCCGACCCTCCACCCTGCCCACCTCCTTGCCCCGCGCCCCACCACAGGCCGCCGCCCCTCTCCCTGCGCTACAGCCCCGACCCCTCTGCCCTTTCCCTCTCTTCCCTTCACAGCCATCCCGACCCGACCCCTCAGCCCTTTCCTTCTCTTCCCTTCACAGCCAACCCGACCCGACCCGATTTCCCTCACTCCGAGCCCGTGCTCCCGATACACTCTACTATGCTCGCATGGATGATCCGGCCATTGATCATGGTTTGATCCACGACGGTCGAGGTTCCTGCACCGACCTCACCACACCCGAAGGCCCCAGCACCGCCATTGCCTCACCCAGAGATCCGTGAGGCTTCAAACGCGTTCCCGCATCATCATCCCCGCTTCAGTAAGACCACTCTTACCCGGCCAAGTACTACCGTGTTCCATCAATCGAATCTCTAGCGCATTATCAATTGCTCACGCTGTCCACTGTTGAGAGGTTGTGTGTCCATTCCTGCCTGTTAGGCTATTAGTATTTGATATTGCAGGACGGACTTGTGCCTGATAATTTAAGCATTAATTATCTTAATTCTGGATACTGGAAGAGAGCTGTAGGGTGCTAGTAGTAACTTGTTAAATCCATCATTCCTGCGATTGTATGAACAATGATTCCTACCTAGGATTCTTAAATTATAGTGAAACATTCCTGGTACAGTTGAACTGCTGATTTCCTGCCCACCTGCATCGTATTGCATCACTTAGTACCATCAATCTTTTAGACTACTAAATTTTACATTCAATGCCATTGTAGGTTATTTTCTAGATCCCCAATTCTAGTATAGCAACGTATGTCCAAGCATGTAGAAATTTTGATTAGGCTTAAATAAGTTATCATGACTTTAGAGCTAGATGTACAAAGTAAAAACAAAGCAACGGAATAGATTGAAACATTATGTTAAGTACAAGGCTCCTTCAGTTCTGACAACGCACGAATGAGTTTCAAACCCATGCTGCCAAGTAATCTTTATTCTATAATGATTTTTAAGTATAAATGTGCAAATATTTTATGAGACGATTAATAATTAAGTAGCTGACTAAGTTGTTCAATTATACACATCAATGAGTGGTGGTTGCTCAACATAAAGTCTAGTGTTTAAACCCATAAAAGTTGAAGTTCAAACCCTGAAAGACCATACAGCTCGAGGAGTGGTGGTTGTTCAACCTAAAATCTAGAGAGACCAACTTTTATTATTACTTTCTACTTCATGGTGGGAACCATGGTGAAAGTGTTCATCTTTAAAAATTTGTAGTACGAATTGAGTCAAACTTGTTCGGCATCTGGCTACGAGACAAACTGGAGTACGTTCTGTTTTATTCATATAAAAACAAGAAACAGATTGTCCTATGTAAAATTAGATAATTTAGTTTTTGTTCATTACAACATGTGGCTACGAATTCTAAATCAAAATAGATGAGCAAATTCAATGAGGGAATAATCGAACTAATTTAGATTATATTTTTGAAGATGATAGCCCAATACTTGAAGACCATGACAAATCATGGTTGGATGAGGTGATTGGTGAGATGCGGGAGCAGCAGCTGGAGGTCGAAGGAACAGAAGATTTGTTAGTCAAGTGATGATGATGATGATGATGATGACGACATTGGTAAGGGTGATCAATCTCCAGTGATAGTGGTGATGGTGATGGTGGAGGTGAACAACAAAGAGGGGCTGGGGGTGAAGAATATGATGCTGGAGATATTGGAGGTAGACGAGTGCCTACTGACAGTACTGGAATTATGACATGAAGCGACGATGAAGACATTTATCGGAGACTTTCACCAAAAGCATCAGGACATAATAGAGGAGGACCTTCTGCGCATGATGCTATATCAGCACCATATGGATATGGATATGACCAGGGGCAACACCACCACTATTGATTTACGTGAGCATCCAGATTTTACAACAGATAATCGTTTATTTTGACTCCCCACATAGATCTAGGAGCTCGATCTGAGATCTGCCAAACTCTATGGATTCCTCTTTTGATTAACTGTATTTTTTTTTATTTCATCTCAATCCAAGTTGTGGATGTAAAGATATATCAATTTGTTTTTCTTCTTAGCCAAAGTGTGAAGGTTGTTCGCACCCGATTTGAACCTATTTGGCTAAAATCGTTCTGAACCGGTTTAAATAAGATCCATTTGATCTAATTAAAGGTCGTTGCATGATAGGGATCAATGAAGCCCAAAAGAAGGCCCAAAGAAGCCCAACCATTCTCTCTCTCTCTCTCTCTCTTATATAAAACCTTATTGAAACCCTAATCCGGATCGAATATTGAATTGAAAAGTAAACCCTAGTTTTGAGAACAAAGCTCGATTGCTTGTTTGAGATTTTTTATCAACAGATATTCCCCGCTTCTTCATCTATTCTTCCGACCACAAGCTTCTTCCAACTCCGCACCGACTTCATCTAGAAGGACGAAGAAGAATCTGAACGTGGTCGAAATAGAGGCTTCACAAAAAAGGAAGAGGGATTGCTACGCTTAGCAGAAGATGAATGAAACTGAAATTATTTGTGTCCTGGGCCTCCACAACAGAAGCACATAATAGGGTTTCTGCATTGGCTAATCATGTGGTCTCAGATAACCGCAACAGAAACAACAAGGTGGCGTTTGGCGTATGAAGGTTTGGGTAGAGGACGGAAAGAGTAGGAAGGAGGTTGAGGAGGAGATTTGGAATGAACTACCTCTGCAATGAAGCAAGAAGGGAGGACGGGAAGGGGGTAGGAGAATGCCTTGCCTGCCGAAGTGGGCAAAGGTTCAAAAGGTGGGAGAGGTTAAGAGGGGGACAGAAAGGATGGCAGATGAGACTCTTGGAGCATGTAATCAAATGTCGACGAATTTCCCACCGCATCATCAAAATTGTCCTTTCAAGGATCCGACAAAAAAATTGTCTGAAATTTCAACAATAACAACTTTCGGTCCAACAACGAAATACCGACCAAAATGACCAACATTGGACGTAAAACAACACTTCATCTTCTCGGACCATTTCACTGAAAAAATCCATCCTATTCAATAAAATAAAAAAACCATTTTTTCTTCAAAACAGACCAGGTGTCAAGCTTCATGTTAGCGCCCAAACTCCACCGAGCTGGGGTCAAACCAAGCGCCGAACTCAACGGGGGAGGCAGGGCTAACCAAACGGGAGAACGCAGGATTGCAGGGCAGATCGGCATTAACTCTGATACGAGTAGTTTCCTTATATGTTAGTTTACTTAATTGGTATCTCTTTCCTTTTGAAAATAGGGGTCGATGTTATATAAGGCCCGGTTTCTGTAAGCAGGAGGAACTTTTGGCTGGTAATATTAGTAGGAGGCTGGAACCCTCGAAGTTCCTCTATCTTCATCTTCATCTTTTATTCTTATTTGATCTGCAGAAATTCTTAGGGATCCAGATCCTATCACTTCATGCCTTAATCATAAACATGCGGGAGACAATAAAAGCGTCCAGAATCAAGAGAAGACAAACCTTCCCCTTCTTGATGAACATCCCCGAGCTAGTCCGGACTTCACTCAGCGTGCTTTTCCCCGACAAGTTATCAGCCACTGCGGACCTCTTCAGCTCCGATTTCGCCTGCCAAAAACAAGCTATCAGATCAGAGAAATTAAAAAAAAAAAAGGAATTAGGGGTATCACTGGAGATCGCACTCACAAGGAATATCAGGTGATCGCATTCTTCATTGGTCAAGAACCCTTCGTAGATGAAAGCCCTGACAAAATTCCGGATTTTAGAACAGAAAATTCACCCCCAAAGAAAAATTCTATAAGAAAGAGGGGGTTCGAATCGGACCTGGGTTTCCAAGAGAGCTGCTTCGATCTGTTGGGGTGGACGCGGGGGCCTGCGGAGCTGGAGGATTCATGGCAGAGCAGGGATAAGAGGAGGAAGAGCAGGGGGCTAACCCTAACCCTAGATCGGCTCATCTGGTATGAAGAGCTAGAGCGCAGGGATGGAGGGAAGGGAGAGGCGGGAATCTTCCGCTCCGGAGCGATGGAGCTGGATCGGGTCACCGCCACCAATCGGCCTGGTCGTGCGGGAAACGCAGAATAAAGAGAAATTTCCCTAAATGACCACATGGTATTCCATATATCCAAAATGACCACCATGTTTTCTTATTTCCTATTATGATCACTTACACATGTGAAATCCTATGCACGTGTGTCTACATTTTTTTTTTTTCCAAAAATACACATCCCTTTAACCGCTTCCTCTAACTGCATCAATGACATCTTTTATCCCTTTCGTTGCCGTTTTTCTTGCCGTCACCGGTGAACATTCCGGCCGGACCCCTTCAATCGAAGAAAATCGACGGGAATCACGCCGGAACCATGCTGGAGCGACGCTAGAACCCGTTTTTCCCAAGTGTTTCTTCGTTGGCGATCGGATCTCGTGAAGAGCCGTCGCACGGTAGAAATCATTGGCGATCAGATCTCGTTGGCGATTGAGGCACGCCGGAATACAACCTAAATCCCACCGGAATTGCCTGTAACATCCGCCCCAAACACACAAGATTTTGTCCGCTTTGCCCGTGCCCGCACGAGAACTTCCCAGGGGGTCACCCATCCTGATACTACTCTCGCCCGAGCACGCTTAACTACGGAGTTCTTACGAAATCCGTAGCGGCGCACGGTTTTAAAACGCGTCTTGGCAGGAAAGGTGGTGAGCCCCCAAACACAAGATATTGTCCTCTATTGGTCTCTTGGGTACTCGAACCCTCAACCTCAAGGTTTTGCACTAGCATGGTTACCATCGAACCACCTAGAACGCGTCTTCTATGTTTGGGAGGGGAAATTATATAAGTAGCTCAGGATCTCCTTCTCTCCAGACGATGTGGGGCTAACTCATGGCCTTGTACACCTCACCTCACCTCACCTCATCCATCTTGGCATTCCCGCCTCAGGAGTCTTGGCTCTTGGCTATTGGCCTATTGGATCTTGGTCGTCACAATCCACCCCCCTTAGGGCTACACGTCCTCGTGTAGGGTTAGACCCCCCCATCCCGAGGAGAACCGGCTCTGATACCATTTTGTAACATCCGCCCCAAACACACAAGATTTTGTCCGCTTTGCCCATGCCCGCACGAGAACTTCCCAGGGTGGTCACCCATCCTGGTACTACTCTCGCCCGAGCACGCTTAACTACGGAGTTCTTACGAATTCCGTAGCGGCGCACGGTTTTAAAACGCGTCTTCTATGTTTGGGAGGGGAAATTATATAAATAGCTCAGGATCTCCTTCTCTCCAGGCGATGTGGGGCTAACTCATGGCCTTGTACACCTCACCTCACCTCACCTCACCATTGTGACGACCAAGATCCAATAGGCCAATAGCCAAGAGCCAAGACTCCTGAGGCGGGAATGCCAAGATGGATGAGGTGAGGTAAGGTGAGGTGAGGTGTACAAGGCCATGAGTTAGCCCCACATCGCCTGGAGAGAAGGAGATCCTGAGCTACTTATATAATTTCCCCTCCCAAACATAGAAGACGCGTTTTAAAACCGTGCGCCACTACGGAATTCGTAAGAACTCCGTAGTTAAGCGTGCTCGGGCGAGAGTAGTACCAGGATGGGTGACCTCCCTGGGAAGTTCTCGTGCGGGCACTACGGATTTCGTAAGAACTCCGTAGTTAAGCGTGCTCGGGCCCCTGGGAAGTTCTCGTGCGGGCACGGGCAAAGCGGACAAAATCTTGTGTGTTTGGGGCGGATGTTACAAAATGGTATCAGAGCCGGTTCTCCTCGGGATTGGGGGGGGTCTAACCCTACACGAGGACGTGTAGCCCTAAGGCGGGTGGATGGTGACGACCAAGATCCAATAGGCCAATAGCCAAGAGCCAAGACTCCTGAGGCGGGAATGCCAAGATGGATGAGGTGAGGTGAGGTGAGGTGTACAACGCCATGAGTTAGCCCCACATCGCCTAGAGAGAAGGAGATCCTGAGCTACTTATATAATTTCCCCTCCCAAACATAGAAGACACGTTTTAAAACCGTGCGCCGTTACGGATTTCGTAAGAACTCCGTAGTTAAGCGTGCTCGGGCGAGAGTAGTACCAGGATGGGTAACCTCCCTGGGAAGTTCTCGTGCGGGCACGGGCAAAGCGGACAAAATCTTGTATGTTTGGGGCGGATGTTACAAAAATTGTGACGACCAAGATCCAATAGGCCAATAGCCAAGAGTCAAGACTCCTGAGGCGGGAATGCCAAGATGGATGAGGTGAGGTGAGGTGTACAAGGCCATAAGTTAGCCCCACATCGCCTGGAGAGAAGGAGATCCTGAGCTACTTATATAATTTCCCCTCCCAAACATAGAAGACGCGTTTTAAAACCGTGCGCCGCTACGGAATTCGTAAGAACTCCGTAGTTAAGCGTGCTCGGGCGAGAGTAGTACCAGGATGGGTGACCACCCTGGGAAATTCTCGTGCGGGCATGGGCAAAGCGGACAAAATCTTGTGTGTTTGGGGCGGATGTTACAAAATGGTATCAGAGTTGTAACATCCGCCCCAAACACACAAGATTTTGTCCGCTTTGCCCATGCCCGCACGAGAACTTCCCAGGGTGGTCACCCATCCTGGTACTACTCTCGCCCGAGCACGCTTAACTACGGAGTTCTTACGAATTCCGTAGCGGCGCACGGTTTTAAAACGCGTCTTCTATGTTTGGGAGGGGAAATTATATAAGTAGCTCAGGATCTCCTTCTCTCCAGGCGATGTGGGGCTAACTCATGGCCTTGTACACCTCACCTCACCTCACCTCACCTCATCCATCTTGGCATTCCCGCCTCAGGAGTCTTGACTCTTGGCTATTGGCCTATTGGATCTTGGTCGTCACAATCCACCCCCCTTAGGGCTACACGTCCTCGTGTAGGGTTAGACCCCCCCATCCCGAGGAGAACCGGCTCTGATACCATTTTGTAACATCCGCCCCAAACATATAAGATTTTGTCCGCTTTGCCCGTGCCCGCACGAGAACTTCCTAGGGTGGTCACTCATCCTGGTACTACTCTCGCTCGAGCACGCTTAACTACGGAGTTCTTACGAATTCCGTAGCGGCGCACGGTTTTAAAACGCGTCTTCTATGTTTGGGAGGGGAAATTATATAAGTAGCTCAGGATCTCCTTCTCTCCAGGCGATGTGGGGCTAACTCATGGCCTTGTACACCTCACCTCACCTCACCTCACCTCATCCATCTTGGCATTCCCGCCTCAGGAGTCTTAGCTCTTGGCTATTGGCCTATTGGATCTTGGTCGTCACAAGGGTTCGAGTACCCAAGAGACCAATAGAGGACAATATCTTGTGTTTGGGGGCTCACCACCTTTTCTGCCAAGACGCGTTTTAAAACCGTGCGCCGCTACGGATTTCGTAAGAACTCCGTAGTTAAGCGTGCTCGGGCGAGAGTAGTATCAGGATGGGTGACCCCCTGGGAAGTTCTCGTGCGGGCACGGGCAAAGCGGACAAAATCTTGTGTGTTTGGGGCGGATGTTACAAAATGGTATCAGAGCCGGTTCTCCTCGGGATGGGGGGGTCTAACCCTACACGAGGACGTGTAGCCCTAAGGGGGGTGGATTGTGACGACCAAGATCCAATATGCCAATAGCCAAGAGCCAAGACTCCTGAGGCGGGAATGCCAAGATGGATGAGGTGAGGTGAGGTGAGGTGAGGTGTACAAGGCCATGAGTTAGCCCCACATCGCCTGGAGAGAAGGAGATCCTGAGCTACTTATATAATTTCCCCTCCCAAACATAGAAGACGCGTTTTAAAACCGTGCGCCACTACGGAATTCGTAAGAACTCCGTAGTTAAGCGTGCTCGGGCGAGAGTAGTACCAGGATGGGTGACCTCCCTGGGAAGTTCTCGTGCGGGCACGGGCAAAGCGGACAATATCTTGTGTGTTTGGGGCGGATGTTACATTGCCATTGCTAGATGAAGGAAGAACACCCATTGTTGCAATCAACTGAAATAGAGGTAAAAATCCAAAAAAATGAAGCCCTAGATATTGTAGAAATTTGATTCTGTACAGGTTATCTAGGCATAAAGTTTTTGCGCTTAGCAGTTTCTGTATTATGTACAGGTTGTCTAGGCGTAAAGTTTTTGCGCTTATTTACGTTTAGCAGTTTCTATATTATGTACAGGTAGTTTAGGCGTAAAGTTTTGCGTTTATATGCGCTTAACAGTTTCTATATTATGTGCATATTGTTTTAGGCATAAATATTAATAAATTTTAGCACTTGTTTTATACATCTAATTGTGGTATATTTGTTTCTGTTTATGCAGTTTCTTTTATTTATAATAAGGTATGGAATTGCTACCTATATTATGCATTTATGACGGAGAATTTGTGTGCATAAATCATGTCTATGAGTACAATGGAGGAATACCCAAAGCCTTTCGTTTGAATCTGTCCACCACTTATGACCAACTTATTGACAAAATATATCATATTACGAATGACATTGTCAAAGACTACGATATCACCATTAAAGTGTTATATCCAAGTACAATTCCATGTCCTCCTATACAGATTCAAGATGATGAAGACGTTGCCGTGTTCATTGCCCATAACGTTCGTAATATTAATAGAAGTATCCCATTGTTGATAACCAGGGTGCCAAAAATCTCTACCCCTACACTACCACCCTTTTTTAAATCACCACCCCTTTGTAAGAGGAAACTAGACCCGACGATTATAAATTCCTCCAAATATACTCGTGATCGTCATTTTGTCACTCCACCAGTTATTATGGTACAAGATTCAGAAGTATTCTCAGAAGAAGACGTAGACTTTGTACCGTGCAGTCTAGATGTTGAGATAGATATCAAGGAAAAGGAACTTGCACAGGACCCTCCTATGTCAGACATTGACATGGACGACAGAAGGTATGATTAATTATCATGTCATGTTTTAAATATATTATTATTCTTTTGTAAATACATTCACTATTATAATAAATGTATCCATGTATTTGAAGGTTTTCTCCTAGTGTATATGTCAGACATGATCCAATCACTTTAAGTGTTGGTGGTTTCTCTAGCAAAAGGGAAATAGATCTAAACGTCGATCCTGTTGTTGATGGTTGCGGTGTACTAAAATCATTCATGGATAGCTCTATTGATTCTATATTTCTATATTCGAAGAACCCTCTTGGAGATAATATAGTGAAAGATAGATCTACCGATCCTGTATTTCTATATCCGAAATATCATTTTTACTATAATGATGAGAAAGTGATATCCATGAAGAATATCGTTGACTCTCTTGAGGTATATTCAAAGCATATACACATGCTTACTCATACCCAGAAGAATCAAATATCTTCATCATCCGTCTTCGGGTATGAATGTATTGATTATATTAAAATCCTCAATTCATATATATTGTTCCATTTATTAAGTTTGTTATTCTCTTTTGCAGGACTTTCACAACTACTTCGATGCCTAAATATCAATCAAAGGTTAAAGCTCCAAAGCCTTCATCTACCTTTAGGTATGAATGTATTTATTTATACTTTGAGTAATTCATAATGTGAATAAATTTATTTCAATTCTTTAACAACTCATATTTTTGTTTCTAATTTTCAGGACTTCTATAATTGATTCAACACCAATGTGTCCAGCAGTCGATTATAATGAAAATTCTAGTTGGTTAGAAACGAACAAACAAGAAAAATTAAATTTGGTGATTACTGAACCATTGGCAATAACTGATCCAACAGAAGGATATGATGATACTTATATATACAATGAATTTCTGACTGAGATAGAAGTCAGAGATAATTATCATGAAGTGCACCTCTATCAGATGTTTAAGGATAAGGGAACCATGATAAATATATTAAGCAAATTTGCACTATATTCAAACTTTGAATATAAAGTTTTCAAGTCCACGACTACGAGATATACTATCATATGCAAAGCTGATAAGTGTAGATGGAGATTGTATGCATCTCGACAGAAGAGTACTGATGTGTTCAAGATTACTTCCTTATACAATCAACATAGCTGTTCTTTTGAAAAACATGGTGAGGATCATTGTCAAGCAAAAAGTCATTTAATCAATGAGTTTGTAAAACATAAGTTAGAGGCACATGTTGCATATGCTCCGAAGGCTATTATATGTGATGCACAAAAGGAGTTTGGCGTGAATATTAGTTACAAAAAAGCATGGAGGGCAAAGGAAAGAGCAATAAGGGAATTAAAAGGGACATATGAGGACTCATATGCTATACTTCCAGTATATTGCCACGAGCTTAAGAAAAAGAATCCAGGAACCATTACCAAGATCTTATGTGCAGAAGGAAGATTCAAACGTTTTTTCATGGCTCTCGGTCCCTGCTTAAGAAGCTTCCAAAGACAGACCTTAAGACCAGTAATTTCTGTTGATGGGACACAACTGAAGGGAAAGTATAAGGGCATTTTATTTCTTGCGACAACGTTAGACGGTGATAATCATATTTTTTTCTATTGCTATGGGTGTTGGAGAGTCTGAGAACAGCTATAGTTGGAGATGGTTTTTGACAGAATTGCGTGATGCCTTGGGTCCTACTGAGAGATTAGTGATCGTATCGGATCGACACAAGACTTTATTACAGCAAGTTCCTCAAGTATTCCCCTATGCATATCATGCGTATTGTGTTTTTCACATAGCACAAAATATGGTTGCCAAATTCAAGCAGAAAGAGTTATATTCATATTATTACACAGCCGCTAAAGCAACACTACCGACCAAATTTCATCTGTTAATGGAAACAATTAAAAGGATGAATATTGATGCTTATAGATGGCTAAATGACATAAAGAAAGAAAGATGGACTACGACGTACTTTCCTGAAAGAAGGTATAACATAATCACCATAAATAGTTCTGAAAGCTATAATAACATCCTGAAAAAGCTCAGAGAAGATCCCATCATGATGATTGCTGACGGATTTCGTTTAAAACTTCAAAGGATGTGGTACAAGCGGAGAAATATGGCAACAACATTGACCACAAGGCTAACAAATTAGGCCGAGAAAATGTTAAGCAAAGAAATGGAATTGGCTCGTAATATGACTTGTCATTCGATTAATCATGATGAATTCATGATTAGATCTTCAGGATATGAGGATCAAATTACATTAAGCCGTAGAAGGTGTACATGTCGTAAGTTTGATGTGATGGCAATGCCATATTCATATGCTTTACGTGGAATTGCTAATTATAATATGGATCTTCATTAATATTGTGCACACTACTACTCAGCCGAGAATTACAAATTGACATATGAAGAATCAATCTACCTAGTAGCTGACAAGATGCAATGGGAAACTCTAGCAGACAATCTTCAAACTGAAAAATTGGGACCACCTTTAGGTAGAAATCCGGTAGGAAGACTAAAGAAAAAATGGATTCTATCACAGGGGGAAGAACGTAAAACTGTAAAGTGCGGAAGATGTAAGAAGACTGGGCATAATAGAAGAGCCTGCAAGCAACCAATTCAACAAGTCTAGTGACAGCTTTTCTTTTTTTGAAATGGTTGTGTAATATTTGGTTTCTTTTGTAATATATTGTTGCATATTTTTGTTAGGAAATGATATGTAACTTTTCACTTTAAAGTGCGAAATATGTAAGAAGACTGGGCATAATAGAAGAGCTTGCAAGCAACCAATTAGATGAAATGAAATGTTGCATATTTTCAGTCTATATTTGAAATGAAATGATATGGAATTAAATGCAGGTATGCGCAGAATAGACGCAGGTACACGCAGAGTTAACACATAGAAAAGACACATATATGTTTAACATATTCTACACAGCAGCAGAAACAACATAAGTCTCTATGCGCAAGATAGACGCAGATACACGCATATGAAATGCATACATGTGTTTACCATATTATACAACAAAAGTATACAATACTTAATACGCAGAATAGACGCAAGTACACACAGAGTTAACATATATATACGTTTATCAGAACTCTCTAACAACAGCAGAAGTAACAGAAGTCTCTATGCACATGATAGACGCAGGTACACGTATAATAACAGAAGGATACAAGACTTTATGCTCAGAATAGACGCAGGTACACACAGAGTTAACGCAAAGAAAACACACATATGCATTTAACTATTCTACACAGCAGCAAAAACAACAGAAGTACCTATGCGCAAGATAAACGCAGGTACATGCAGAAGTCTCTAACAACAGCAGAAGTAACAAAAGTCTCTATGCGCATGATAGACGCAGAGAAAACACACATATGTGTTTAATTATTCTACACAGCAGCAGAAACAACAGAAGTATCTATGCCCAAGATAGACGCAGGTACACGCAGAAGTCTCTAACAACAGCAGAAGTAACAGAAGTCTCTATGCGCATGATAGACATATAATAACAGAAGTATATAAGACTTTATACGCAGAATAGATGGTGGTACATACAGAGTTAACGCAGAGAAAACACATATACGAGTTTAACTATTCTACACAACAGCAGAAACAAGAGAAGTATCTATACGCAAGATAGACGCAGGTACACGCAGAAGTCTCTAACAACTGCAAAAGTAACAGAAGTCTCTATGCGTATGATAGACGCAGGTACACGTATAATAACAGAAGTATATAAGACTTTATGCACAGAATAGATGCAGGTACACACAGAGTTAACACAGAGAAAACACACAGAATATTCAACTCCTTTTTGTAGAAGGAACATACACGATAATATTTTATTCATACAAGATGACATACAAAAAATTTCTTCATCTACCAAGACACTAATCCAAAAAAAAAAATATAAAACTGTCATGTCCTTCCACCACTAATCCAAAAAATATTACATACAACTATCATTTCCTCCTTCCACCAAGAAACTAATCCAAAAGATATTATATCCAACTGTCATGTCCTCCTACCAAAATATTAACCAAAAAAAATTACAATCAAATGTCATGTCTTATGCCCCTAAAAATCATTAGTCTCTATCACCCAAATATGAAACGAACATCGACTTCAGTTAAATTAATTTGACCTTTCCTTTCATCAATTGATATGCGATTCGTCTTCTAAACACCGACATATCTTACTGCATTTATACACAATGGGTTAGATATGAACATTATAATGAATATATATAGGATAATTGGTACTATTAAATTTATAAACATTTGAAAACAAACCTGATTAAAATCAATGAAACGATTGCATATAGCATAATTTGCATAAGCCATTATAAACACGCCACAATCATACCTACAAGAGCATTTATTACTAATTAACTGAATCATAAAATAATTACGATAGAATTATTAACTCTAGCAAGTTACTCACGAGTTTGTTTGCTTTGGAAGATTTTGATTGCCCAATGGCATCTTGCACTCTTATTTAAGAGCATATTTATCTCCCAAAGTATAAAAATATCAAAGGCATGAGGTATAGAAATTTATTTATCTCTTCTGCATACATCTCGAGTGGCTTAGTGTAGAATGAATCAACTACAGCTAATGTCCGTAACTCATTGTGTAGGATTGCCAACCACCAATGCATATTATCGTAGTTGACCGGGATGACAACAAAATGACAATCCCACATTGGTATTGGTCTTTCCGTCCCAAAATCTGTAATCCGGTTATCTGACTTTTTCAAGTAGGCAAGAAGGTTTTTCATTCATTAAGCCAGATTCATAAAATAATTTTTCAATATTGGACAAAGTAAGACCTTGAATCTTGTCACTTTTCATAAAAGTTTGGAGTTGGATATACACAGATTGAACTAAAGGCTGCTCATAACAAGAACCATTTGTTAATGAAATAAACATATGATGTAATGGACATAAATGAAAGAAAAAATTTATTCTTGAAGAAAAATACCTAGAAAAATGATTTGGCGATGACAATGTTAAACTTATTCGGTTGGTTCAGATCGCGAAGTGTCAGCATCCGCTTCTCAAGTAAGGTACAATATGCATCAACGTGCTGCATATGATAAATTTTATGTTAAATTTCTTTCAAATATAAATATGCTAATAAGAAAATTTTAAAAGTAATATCATAACTTACATCGCTCGCAAACCATCCTCTGCTGTCATATATCTCCAAGATTATTGATGGAGTAATTAAAACTCCATCAAGATTACTAAAGGGCCTGCAATACAAAGTACAGATTTTATATATAGTTTAATAGAACGATTAGCATTGAAAATTATATATTTTAAACTTACAATTGATTGCTATTGTTATCCATAAAAGCCAAAATCTCTTGCATCTCACTATCCGAGAGTATTTTCAAGCCTTTCACACCCACCGATTGATGTGATGGTTTGGCATAATATCGTCTTGAAAGCTTTTTCTTGATAGGATCCGTGTATGGGGATGAGACATGGGGCCCGGGTTTTCTTTTACGCTTAGACACATATTTTTTCACAATCTATATACAAACATCACATTATGATTGACAAAAAATTTAATGAATAACAATTAGAAATTATCTTATAACTATAATCTATATTAGAAATAATATATTTTAAAATCTTATTTAAATCATATATTTTCTTTAGGTTGTCATTGTTGCTCCATTGAAGTTATGTTGGTTGGTTCTTGGGATGATAGAATGATATAGACATCATCATCTTCCTCCTTATGGGCCCCTTCACTCTGCATATGCCAAGTCCAACATAAAACAACACGTAAGAGTTTATAAACTATTAACGATTTCTAATAATTGATATTTTTTATAGTTATAATCATACAATTATACGGTTCTGTTTGAACTCAATCATGACCATCGCATCATCATTCAAATCATATGTAGAGTTTATCCCCTCTTATTCTTCTTCCTTCTCCTTGTGCAAAGACTTGATAATTGTGGGTTTGTAGAGAGTGATAGCCTATTATAATAGCAACAAAATAATAGTGTTTGTTGACAGTATCAATATCATGCAACAAATAGAAATGAAGATAGTAATAGATCAAATAATTAACTAACAAATAAGAATAGAGTGCGTAAGTATTTTAAAATACCATGCTCATATCTTGATGCTCTGGAGGCGGAGTCACTTCTTGCTGGGATGATTGCGTAGATGGTCTCATCTTTAACTCCAAAATTTGATCATCCAATGACTTTATTTTTGTATCATAATTCTCTTTTAGTGAGGCAATTATTTTCTCATATTTTTTCTCAATTGGAGAGATAATTCTATGAACATGTGCCTCCACTATTTTTTCCAAATTAAAGCTTTTAGGTGGTGGAGGTACTCCCACGTTGGGTAGGATTGACTTTTTGTGCCGACTTAAAAAATATTGACCAAATACCATTACTTTCATCATTCTTTTGTTCATCTTCCTTCTCCAATAAACTGTCTCCCTTTTGCCCTCCTTTCTCAAAAAAATTACTACCCTTGTTACCTCCCTGCTCTAAAAATGGTCGTAGAAATTCCAAACACATCTCATGTTCGGTTGGAGCAAGACTTTCCAAAAGTAGACACTACAATATAAAAAAAGATAAATATATTAAGTTCAAACTAAAATGAATATGAATATAAGAATGTCATTGAGAAATTTAACTTACTTCATCTTTCTCAATCTCATGTTTGATATTGATGTAGGTCAAACCTTTCTTAAAGACGAACCATTTTAGGATTCTCGGAAAATTATCTTTCAAGCTCATTTTAGCAACATAGTGGCCCAAGTGGGGCATGCGCTCGCAAGCCCAAGCCTATCAAAAGTAAGAATGAAAAGAAACCAATTAAATAATAAAAATAAATAAAGAAAAAAATTATATAGATATGTTGGGAATGAATACCTGTAGAGCATAGGAGCATCCTGTGATGTTATATTTCTCCGGATTCTTTTCCTCTTTGATAGCTCCTTCCAAGCCGGCTTTTAAAGTATTATAAACTAAGTTACCCCATGGGTATCGATTGAATCCTTCTAAGTCCTGAGCTAGTAGAAGATACTTATTTTGGACCCCGCTAATTTTGTGGGATCCCAAGAAGTAGCTATCAAGTATCAGAACCAATGTAATCTTAATTGCGTCATCCATGACTTGACACTTTTGAATATTCTTCCATAAACTATTTTGGGTTATATTCGTATATTGAAAATAAATCTCTTTCAATTGGCCACCATTGCCATCATCATATATTATCGGATGAGGGGCCGGATGACTATATCTTAGACCGAGAATCTGAGTGAACTCTAAAGGTGTCATAAAGCACTCTCGGTCCTTGATTATGAACTTCAAGCCACTCTTATGGCATTTAAACAAAAAATATGCGAGGCCAGGCAAAAACATGGTTCTAGATGTGCAATGGATGTCAAACACAAACCCAAAGCATGAGCTTCTCATTTGGTCCATGTAGGTTGTGGATTGAGTCTCTCGATCCCGTCGTTGAAATTCTTTCTTAATCTCGCTAATATAAAAAATTATATTTCTAGCAACCGGGATTTGATCGACCAAGCCAGATCCTTTTCCAACTTTCTTCTTTTTCTTAGCTTTACATTTTTCTGAAGATGGAGGCCTCTTTTTGCCTTTTCCTTTTTTTTATGTTTAGATGGAGTCCGACTATTTTGTGATCTTGTCATCGGAGACATCTAACTGAAGTGCAGCCAAAAATCTGGATAGAAATTAATCTCACCTAAGTTAGTTTAAGTTTATAGAATATGGTAAAAGCATATAAACGCAGCAGGTTTACGCCTAAAGAACATGTACATAATATAGAAACTGCTAAATGTAAATAAACGCAAAAACTTTACTCCTAGACAGACAACATATACCTAATACAGAAACTGCTAAGCGCAAATAAGCACAAAAACTTTACGCCTAGACAACCTGTACATAATACATAAACTTTCAAGTGTAGATAAGCGTACATAAGCGCAGATGAGCGCCTAAACAAATATGTAAAAAATTTGCACCTAAAACATACAAATACTACTGAGTGCGGATTTACGCTTAAAACAACCTGTCAATAAAACAAGTGCTAAAATTTATTAATATTTACACCTAAAACAATATGCACATAATATAGAAACTGTTAAGCACATATAAACGCAAAACTTTATGCCTAAACTACCTGTACATAATATAGAAACTGCTAAACATAAATAAGCGCAAAAACTTTACGCCTAGACAACCTGTACATAATACAGAAACTGCTAAGCGCAAATAAGCGCAAAAATTTTACGCCTAGATAACCTGTACAGAATCAAATTTCTACAATATCTAGGGCTTTATTTTTTTGGATTTTTACCTCTATTTCAGTCGATTGCAACAGTGGGTGTTCTTCCTTCCTCTAGCAATGGCAGTTCCGGTGGGATTTAGGTTGTATTCCGGCGTGCCTCAATCACCAACGAGATCCGATTGCCAACGATTTCCTGTACATAATACTGAAACTGCTAAGCGCAAATAAGCGCAAAAACTTTACGTCTAGATAACCTGTACATAATCAAATTTCTACAATATCTAGGGCTTTATTTTTTGGGGTTTTTACCTCTATTTCAGTCGATTGCAACAGCGGGTGTTCTTCCTTCCTCTAGCAATGGCAGTTTCGGTGGGATTTAGGTTGTATTCCGGCGTGACTCAATCGCCAATGAGATCTGATCGCCAACGATTTCAACCGTGTGACGGTTCTTCACGAGATCTGATCGCCAACGACGAAACACTTGGGGAAAACAGGTTCTAGCATCGCTCTGGCATGGTGCCTGCATGATTTCCATCGATTTTCTTCGATTGAAGGGATCCGGCCGGAATGTTCACCGGTGACGGCAAGAAAAACGGCAACAAAAGGGATAAAAGATGTCTTTGTGCAGTTAGAAGAAGCGGTTAAAAGGATGGGCATTTTTGGAAGAAAAAATATGAAGACACACGTGCATAGGATTTCACATGTGTAAGTGATCATAATAGGAAATAAGAAAACCTGGTGGTCATTTTTGGATATATGGAATACCAGGTGGTCATTTAGGGAAATTTCTCCATAATAAATATATACAAAGCAAGGACAAATATATGATTGGACGGTGCTCACATCTCTCCGATGTCGGTGGGCCACGGCGGCGCTAGGGTGTGCATCGGTTCCAAACCAACTTATTTAGGCAGAACCCAAACCCATTAACATTGGTCGGTTTTGAGGATTTTCAATCCAATCCAAGCTGAATTAAGATTAAAATCCAATCCAATTAAAGTCAGTTTAGATTGAATTGGATAATCGGTTTGGGCTTTGGCCTATATTGTTATTAAGATTTTTTTCATTCTATTAAGATTTAGTTTCATCTCAAAAAATAATAATTGTTATCAAATCATTAGGTCTTAATAAAACTTACAATATTGCAAAAGTTGTTGGTAGAAATGATATATGAGAACAAAAGGACATATTTAATAAAATATTATATGTATATACATATATCGGTTTACTTCGGTTTAGATCGGTTTTAAATTTACAAATCCGTCAACTAATGTAATTGTGTCGGTTTTTTAAAAACTCAATCCAATCATGTCCATTGAGTGTGTTGAAGCCGATCAAAATAGGTCGGTTTGGTTTGGATCCTGCACACCCGTAGGCGGCACTCCGCATGCAACAAAAATTTTCAACACAACCTATACCATATAATCGCAAGGCCCACTGCCCCCAGAGCCTATCAGCATGCTCTGAGTGCTAGGGGCCACAACCCCCATGTACAAGGGCCCGTTACCCCATGTCTCTTGAATCGCAGTGGCCCTGCAGTTGTACGATACGCAGGATGTGCTGAACCATAGTGCATCGAGGGGTGTAATTATGCTCTGGCCAGCACGAGACCTCCGAATTGAGTTGATTTTTTTTTAGGCAAACCGAGGGACTTCTATCAATGTTATCAGACCTCGACCGGACACTGACCTAATCAAGGTGGGTCACAGGTCTCTAGTTCAATCACTGGCTCAACCGCTAGATATGTCTTTAAAAATATAAAATTCTTAAAATGTTATGAGAAGAGGGGAGAGGGGCACACGGTTTCTCTGATGACGACTATCTCTCACGAACGTGAGGGCTTTATGTGTATCAATCATCTATTTATAGGCTTAGGGTTAGGGTTTTGGTGTCCCTCTAAAGTGGGCAACCACCATACGCAGTCGCTACATTATATAACACTCTCCCTTTGATGCCACTTTCAAAACATTGCCTTATTAAAACATTACTAAGGAAAACCCAATTTGGGGAAAAAGAATACAACATGTTTTTCATGAACAGATCCTTCTGGAATAAGTTCTTCAGGAACTGATTCTACTAGAATCTTTGTGGGTGCGACTTATGTCGCCTAATTAAAACCTTTTGATAGAAAAACCCTGTGGAAAAAATCTCATCACATGAAAAAGAGTACAGTGTACAAAGACATTCTCTTAGATGCCTCCATCTACATCTGCATGATGCTTCCGCCCACTTTTACTCCTACTTACTATTGCATGCCTGGTTCACATCAATTTCAAAAGAAAAATATTTTATCCTCATAATACATCGAGATACTACTTCCTACCCCATTATAACATCATTTTCAATTTACATTCATATGCATTATTGATGGAGCCTTCTCATACTAATCTGGCGCATTAAGTTTTGGAATATAGACTTTGGTAAGTGCCTTGGTAAAGAAATATGTCAAGTTCTCAGCTCACTTTACTTGCTTTATAATAATATTTTTATTCTCTTGAAGCTCATGGATGTAGAAGAATTTTGAGAGAGATATGCTTGGTTATGTCATCTTTGATTAATCCGCCTTGGATTTATAATATACAAGGTGTATTATCTTCGTAGATTTTTGTAGGCTCATCTATAACTGTTGGAAGTTGACAATTTCTTATGATTTGTTGAATTACTGACCGCAATCATACATATTTTTTGTTTGTTTCATGTAGTGTCAATATCTCTTAATAAATGGATGATTTTGCCATGAGTGTTCCCTTTGTGGATCTCTATAAAGTAGTTGTATTACTGTTAAGAAATACATAACATATTTGTGGTATCCTCCTGTGGAGATCAGATAGATAACCAGAGTCTACATATTTAACCAGATTAGTCTTTTTACATTAATAGTACAAGCTAATATCAATTAATGGTTTTTTTTAAGGTGTCTAAATATATATTTTATATCATTCCAATGCCTATATGTTGGTAAAAAGATATATCTACCAAGCAGATTAACAGAGAATAAAATATCAAACCTATTGCATTCAAATAAATAAAGAATTACACATATTGCACTTAAATAATGTACTTCAAGACCCAATACGTCTTTTTTTTTTCCTCTGGATCTGTATGGGTCTTTATTAATATTTAAAGACCTTACAACCAAGGGTGTACTAAATGGATGACATGTATTCATATTAATCTTCTTCTTTAGATTTTTATTGTTTCTTGCCTGATGGACTAAGATTGCATCCTGTTATATTCAATCTGCAGGTCGACGTAAAATTTTATCTCACCCAGGTCTTTCATTTCAAACTTATTTTTAAGATAATTAGCAGTCTTCTCAATCTTTTCAGGTGATACTATTAGATTAATAAATACGCACAGATAAATATAGTCATTTGTATAGCCTTCTTTAAATAGATATTTATTGAGTCGAATGCACCTCATTCTTCTGGATTATTTTTAAGCATACAACACTTATTTTAATCTAATTGAGTGCGTCTTTCTAGATTTAGAGTTTGATAAATCAAGTCCTTTATGAATCATCATGTATAATTTATATAGGTAGGTTGTCATCACATCCATGAGTCTCATATTTAATCGAGACACGTAGACTTATAAGATATCTAAATGAGATGGCATCCATATCAAGGGAATAAGTTTTTTCACAATCTTGACAGGTCTCTACAAGAATCCTTGAGCAACTAAATGAGCTTTATATCTTTAGATTTCGTTTTTTTTTATTTCTTTTTCTAACGAACACTCATCTAAAACCTACACTATTTATTCCTTTTGGGGGCTTATACTATAGGTCCAAATACTCCATATTTCGTGAGAGAATCTAGTTCCGCTTGAATGACATCCTTTCATTTTGCCCAATCTTTTCTTAAACGATATTTTAGGATTGTATGTGGTTCAGTGTCATTATCATCACCCTTATTATCTTATTTACCATAGCATATAAGAATATGTCATTAATAACTATTTTTTTATATCCCATATTTTTCTTGAGTATGTGTAGAACACATATATCTCAGCATTGTTAGGTACCGATACCTCTTTCTCAATCACTTATAGGATTTAGGACATATCCTCGGTCGGAGTAATATGTTTTATTCTAGAGAAATTAGATATTTGATTAATGACATCTTTCGGACTGTTATTAATTCTCTCTACAGGAGATGCTACAACAGGAGTAGCTTCTTTAAGAGATTTAGGGTGTGATATACTATTCAATCTTCTTATCCGAAGAGCTGAAGGTTTGGAACCTAGGTCTGTCATGTTTCTAACATGGATCAGATTTATTTACTGCTTAATTCTTATTTGGGATATCAATTCTAGTAAATACATAATTATTTGCAATATATTGTGTAATCTAGTTACTTTTGCATCGTCAATAAATACATCTAGTGACTTATTTGCAATATATTGCACAATAGATTGTATATATATTATTCTCTTAAACTTGTGCCCACATTGGGGAATCCTAATATCTAGATGAGACAGAGTTGAAATATTTCACAGTAATTCATGTCATTCCTCAGACACGAGGCATTTATTATTCTTCATATCTCTTGCTAATGGCAGGAATAGTTTCATCAAAGTGACAATCTGCAAATATTGTGGTGAAAATATCACATGTTAAGGGTTTTAAATATTTAAAAATAAAAGGAGACTCACACAATATATAAATTTTCAACCTATGTTGAGGGTCTATTTTGGTTCCCTTTGGTGGATGAATAGGAACATGTACTGTACATCCATATTTTCAAAGATGAGAAATATTTGGTTGATTCTCAGACACTAATTATGCAAAAGAAAACTTATGGGATAAGGTTGGTCTTACTTCAATTAAAGATGCAACATAAAGGATTACATGACCCCTCATATTTTTGGGTAATTTTAAAGGCATTACGATAGGTCTAGCTGTCATTTGAAATCATTTGATCAGGGATTCTACTAAACCATTCTGGGTATGGACATGAGGTACAGGATGTTCAACCTCTATTCCTATGGATAGACAAAAATCATCAAAAGCTTGAAAGATAAATTATGATGCATTATCCAACATAATAAATTTGATTATCTAGTCAGGAAAGTGGGCTTTCAACTTTATTATTTGTATTAGTAATCTGGCAAAGCCTAGGTTTCTTGTTGATAAAAGACACACATGAGACTATCTAATTGAAGTATCTATTAAAATCTTAAAATACCTGAAAGGTCCACTAGAGGGATGAATTGGTCCATATATATCTTCCTGATTTTATAGTGAAATGGATGTGATTCAAATTCAATCTTCATGAATGATGGTCCGGTAATAAACTTTCTCTAAAAGCAAGGGACGTAGGATAACCAACTAAGTATGTGATAATTTGTTAAGGGATAACCACAGGAGTTCTCTATGATCTTTTTCATCATTGTTGTCCCAAGATGTCCTAAGCGATCATGCCAATGGTTAATGATCATGGGATTGAGGTGTTTTTGGCTCACTATGGGTCTTTGACTAGTAAGGAGTTGCTGGCTCATTATTGCATATGACTTAACAATCTCAATATGAGTGAAGTATATTCTAAGGATAAATTGAAGAATTTTTCTAAAATGAACTTTTAGTTTCCAACACTAGAGGTAATATAGAGATATGCACGGTTTCCCTCGCTCAGTGTTTCTATGTGATACCTGATTGTTCCAATATCTCTAAAACTTGATAAGTTTTTTTTAGAATTACTAGAATATAAGACAATTTATATTATAGGTTCCAGTAGATAACACTATGTCTGCTCTATCAGAGCCTACTATTATATAAATGGGACCAACTATGGTGGTAAGGATGGCAGCGGTGTGGTTTAAAATTGAAAACAGCAGCAAACCGCACTCCATGGTGCGGTTTTGGTTTGCCAAAATATAAAACCAAAGCGATGCGGTGTGGTTTTGGTTTTCGGTTTCAGTATAGCAGTGCAGTTTCAGTTTTGACCAAAATCACATAAAATCTTACCATTTAGGCCATTTTAATGATAAACTATGGTGCACCGCACCATACCTCATCGTATGTGAAGTTTTGGTATTATATAATGGTACACCGTTGCGATGTGGTGTTTCGGTTTTACCCAAAGCTGACCAAAAGAAAATTCTGAATACATCGATCAAGAACTTTGGTTCTCAGGAATAGAGGAATCATGCCCTGAAAAAATTTCTGGATGCTATATTGGCATCCAGTGGGGGTTTCATTGATCTCCTCTACTTCGTCGTTTTATGTTTAGATTCGAGCTCTCGTTCTTCTTGATCTGGTTTGAGCCGTAGGTTCCTGTAGATTTCCTGTGTATTGACTAATAACTTGAGAATTTTGTTGCTGCACCGTCTGTTTACGAAGCCTGGGGGGAATTTCTGCTTTCCAGTCAGTGCTGCAGCTCAGTTGAATGCTATCGTGCTAGGGTTACGCCAAGGAGACCCCTCATCACCCTCTCTTCCTGCTACCGACAGTGGTTATTCGCGATAAATTTGTAACGGGGATACCAGTGGATAAATCAAAGGTTTCCACTCGCGGCGGAATCCCACATCTACTCGTATGCAGACCACCTGTGTCAAAGGTGCACATGAACAACACATTTACAGTAATGATCAACATTTACAAAGCACAGTTGGGGGATTAAGGAATGTCCCGATACAATAATTTTTTTCTTCTAAATACAGAACTACTTATAAGCTAAACTAAAAGATGGGAACCAACTTGATCCATTGAGACAACAAGAAAGGAATATTTGGATGAATCTGTTGAAGAACTTGTTTAAACCAAAGTTACTTATATACAACCCGACATGGAGAGAGTTCATCTCAAAGGAAGTAAAGCACGAGGCCACCTGCGACTTCCTCTCCCCCACTTTCCCATGTCCAAAGAAGCCACTTCATGAATTCCAAATGCAATTCTACAAAATATACAAGAGAGAGAGAGAGAGAGAGAGAGAGAGAGAGAGAGAGAGAGCTTGGAGGAATTGGCGCTCAAACATAACCCAATTCGGTACACTGACCTGAGGGTCATCCCATCAGATGTCCTTCAATCACAAAAATAACATTTTGTTTAAGAATTGTAGAAAGTAATGCAGACAGAATCGACATTAATAGGAGTACAAGTTCATACCTTTCACGAACCACTTATAGTTGAAGATGATGATCGCCAGAAGCACATTCAATCAATAAGATTTGAGTATGGTCATGGTGGAGATGGGTATGCACTCCATCCATCTATAAAGGGTAATTGACAAACTGCCATTCAGCCTGTTCCACGTATCAAGAAGGCAGAGCCATGGTTATTATAGAGAAAAGCCACCATCATATCATTATTGTCCCAAGTCTTATCCCCATCGAAGATGGGTTTAACAATAGGCCAGAACGACAACTTTTTCGTCTGACCGTCAACCTAAAGTCAACCCTCTAAGAGTTGGTGCCGAAAATTGACCAATGAAACTTGGCAAGAGGGGCATGCCATGAACTCTAAAAAGGCCAGTGGACAGGTAGAGAGACCTGCCATGTCGGTTGCACAATCTAGACCCGAGCAACCATCAGAGGTTCACCTAGCCGAGTAAAGAGTCTAGACAAGGACGATAGATGACAAGATTTTTGATGTAGAGATTCCATTCATCAGTGGCACAAATCATACGCTAAAGAGCTTAAATTATATATAAGGCAAAACCAAAACATTAAATACAGGATCATGAACACAATCTAACAGTGACCAAGACCTGTACCTTCTTCAGAAAAGGCAAATACACCTCCCAGCATGTCATCGTTGTCCCCATCTTCCTCAGGCTTTTCTCTCTCGCAGTGGCTGCTGCTGCTGTCTGCATCCGTTACAGCTTCAGTTAAGTCACGGCAGTCATCGAGCTCTGATACTTTACAGTAGCCTTCTTGGAAATACTGAGTGAACTCTAGTGAACTATGTGAGTCAGTAGTTCCAGTCCGATCCGAGTCAATGCTGGTAATACATGCATTTGAGACCTCACTGTTCACACCACTGTTTGAAGAGTGAGTATCGACTGATCTGCCAGTACATGGCAGGCTAATCGGTGAAGAGGTTAAGCCATCCATAACACAGGCATCCATGAGAGAATTGCCGTTAGGGTGCTCAGAATTAAAAGAAGCACAATCTCTTCCAGAGTATCCTCTTGCCATCCTGGCAGAAGCATTCGTTTGGGACAATACAGGCATGGAATCCAAGCCTTCATCCTCTAGCTCAGAATGCACAATTGGATTTGAGCCTGGGATAGACTTGTGGGGAACCGACTCCTCCATTGACTGCAAGCCAACAAGTTCACAAGGCCCTGCCACACGGACTCTATCGGAATCAAGAAAAGTTTCAGAGTCCTAAATAGCAGTGTGACTTAAATGTAAATTTTGTTCCTACCGAAATTTGATCCGGATGCATAAGATGCAGGCTTAGAGTGCCTAGTAGAGGAATCCTTCATGAACTTATCTCTAGCTTGGTTCGAATCTGATGAGGAAGACTGATATGTTCCTACAACAAGTCCCCTGCAAGAAAAATCCATGACGACAATCTTTTCATTGAAAACGTCACATACTAATACGTTAAGGCATATGAAGTTCTGAACTAATCACTGAAGAAATAAATAAAGTGAAGTCGATATTTTGTTCCACGATGTAGAAGATTGATAGTGTAAATGTAGGAACCAATCAGCAAGAGCGAAAAAGAAGTGCGTACTCAACCTACTTGAAAAACAGAGTTATTCATAGTTCATTTTCCATTGAAACATACTTAATTGATTAGATGCCCTCCTTCGCTCCATGTCGTCTTTTCTGATTTTTCTAACATCCTATGATTTCTTCCATATCACAATCACCTCACCTCTTCTCCTACAACCCATTTGCTTAAATTCAGATCGAATTACCACCTGGTTAGCTTAAAAACTTCCTTTTTTCATTCACCCCATCTCCGGGAATGCGCACCGACCCACTCAGAAGTTTCCCCAATTCCTCCAAGCATACATGGTGGCGTTTGCTAATCCCTCCATCAAATCAGTATTTTAAAACAAACATCAGTTGCATTATTGCATGATATAGATCAGGGCAAGAACTAGAAGTGTTCATTGCTTCAGTTTTAACCAATCCACTGAACCAAACTGGTTCAATTGGTTTCATTTTGGATCATGTTTTTTTGAATATTCAGTTCGATTCGCGGTTCCGGAAAAAAAAAACCGCTCAGTTTGGTTTGATTCCGAATTCTGAACATTTTAACCCGAACAAACCCAAACCGAACCGCTGAGACTACAAGTGTTTAACAACCATTAGATCTAGAGCCCTATAATCATTAAGGGTGTGGATTAAAACCCTGAAGCTGTTACGCTCGGCAGAATACATGCTCAGCTGGAATTTGTGCATCGGAAATAGACTTAATATATTCACTTTTACTTGTTGTGGCTGATTTTTGAATAGCTGGTATAACTTTGCATTCATTCGAGATACAAATTTAAACATAGTTTGAAGAATGATGATCCTTTTCTAGATACTCCCAGTAAGTTCGGCCACCATTTGGATGATGTTCTTTATCTAGGAATTCTCACAACTTCGGGAAGATTGTTTTGAAGAATGTTTTGAAGATTGCTCTATCCTTCTTTGGTGAAACCTAACAACTTCAGGAAGACTGTTCTTAAGAATGTTTTGAAGTGTAGGAATTTAATATTTGGGTAGAAATTAGACCTTTTGGGAAGCATTCTATCCTGGAATCTAACCAGTGATGGGTATTACCTTCTATAGCCTCTTTTTTTTTATGTTTGAGACTTTGTCTAGTTGGCTAAGATGTAATTTTTTCTCCATCTCAATAAAATTAAACCATTTGGGGATTATTTTTTACATATAATTTATTTGTCTCTCTTTATTGGGGGATTATTATGTCTTTATTTGTTTATGTTAATTGGTATATCTATTGTGTATATAAATGTTATATTTAAAAAAAGGATTTGTCCGACCCTTTTTGGTTGTCCAACGATTTGATTGAAAATCAGACTGCGACCCGACAAAACAATGAACTGTTAGCTGCACTACTACAAAAACAAAGGCCTCCTGATAAGAATCCTAGGGTCAACCAAAACCTTTAGATCAATACCACCAGAAAAACCCACATGGTGAAGTTGTAAATCGAGAGAGATAGTAGGAACAGTGGGACTAGGAGATCAAAACCGAAATTGGTGACTACGATGGATATGGTTAACCAGAAGTTCACAGAGTGGATCGATCGGGTAGAATAATATTTCAAATGGAAAAATATACCTGTATATAAAAGGGTCAAGTTCGTGACTCTTAAAATGAAAGATCACACATTGGTCTTGTGGAATTAACTCCAAACCACCCAGCAACGGCAAGACAAAGAGAGTCAGAACTTGGGAGAAGATAAAAAAGAGTTCGATTATGAAATTTCTCCCTTTTGACTATCAGAAAAGGATCTTCCACAAATTGCAAACCTCAAGCAAGGATCAAGAACCATCGAGGACTACACCTCTAAGTTCACAGATCTAATGGTTGAGAATGACCTTACGGAAACCGAGGAGCAATCTGTGGCTAGATACCTGGCAGGCCTGAAGCCTCAGATCCAGGATAATCTATGCCTCCATGACATCACCAGTGTCGATGAGGCCAGTAGCAAAGGATGTTGATATCCTTTTGTTAGATGCTAGTCTTTGTGATCCTTCTCTCTAATTGTTCTAGTCCGTGTCAGGTTGAGTCTGTTTGTTCTGGTCCATGTTTTATTTGGCACTAGAGGCCATGATCTGTGTTTCCTTTTTGTTGTTGGAACTAGATGCTTTAGTATTATCTTCGTTGTACGACTCTCGATGTTTCTTTTGTGTTCTTCATGATATATCATCGCAGCTCGAGTTATAGTTAAGCATTATTGGTATTATGCAACATGTTCCTACTTGTCAATTACTTCAAGTGGCTTGTATACTTGTATTTCATCCTTTGCTATCGCTGTGACAAAAAAGGGGGAGAATTTAGAAAGTTTGTGGGCATATTGCGTATTTGTATCTCTCCCTCTCTCATGCTATGCATGCTTATCACTGTTAAATTAAGACCTTGAACAGAGGGGGAGTTGTTTGTTTTCAGTTTAAGCATGCAATGCTTATTTTTATTATGCTTCATGCTTATATCTCTCTGTGTTAGTATTTTATTTAGAGAAGTGTTGATGTCTGTTTTGCAGAAAGATGAGAGGTTCTGATCGTTTGATTGGTCATGTGCAGGTTGCAGGACAAACTCGATGCAGTCGGTCTTTTACTTTGTTGAGCCCGAGCATGTAAGAAGCTGCTCTTATCTGGTGAAAATGCATTATTCATGTCTTCTTACATGGTGTATTAATGTAAGTTTTGTCTCAAAGTATAGCTAAAGGGGGAGTTGAAACCACAGTATCAATTCCTCTTTCGATTGGTTTATACTAACACAAAACATATCTCGAATATGTGTGAGTGAAGTCCATGGTATGAGGATAACTTGTCAGCGGTACCTACGTCGAAGATACAATGTCCAAGTGTTCGTTCAAAGTCGTACCAGTGCCATGCAGAGATCGCTCAAGTATATCATTGGATGCATGTGCATTTTCATTGGACTTGTGATGTTTTAATTTTTCCTTATGTATGGGTTTGTTTTCATCGTTCGGAGTTTGCATCGGGCGTTCATTCGTGTTCTTAATGCTTCGATGCGCTCTCACATTCGCACAAAAACTTCAAATTGAGTATCAAAGTTTTTGTATTCAAAAATCTCGCTCGTTTCAGCTTCGTATGAATTAGACTTTTTATTCGATCTTCGTTTTAGACTTTCGGTGTTTTAGATCTTTGTTTCCAAAGGTTTTTACTTGTTGTGGATGGTAATGAGTCTACAATGGTCTTAGGATCATCTGTTGACGTCCATGGATTGTCTGTTGAAGCCTGAGACGTTTTTGGGATTATTCACATCTTTTCACGTCATTGGGATCGATTGAAATTTCGACCGAAAGCACAAATTTTGGTTCCGGCCGCTACCGAAACGAAACACATGTGCGAAACCCCGGACGTTTGTACTTCGGACGACTTTCGTGTTGTTTGCAGGATTTCAATTAATTTAGTCGTATTTCAGTGAAATTTCGATCGAAACAAGTGGGCCCAAGCTGAGGTGGCATTTCGGCTTAATTTCGACAAAAATAAGACTGGATGCCGAGTGGCAGCGGCAATGGACCTATTCCAGCAGCCGCAGGTTATAGTGGTGCGTCCGGGGTTAATGATGAGTTCAGATAGACGAGTGAAAAAGAGCTGACTTGAACGAGTGAAGATAACTGATTTTCTCTGATACGTATACAATGTAAATTTATGTAAATATATACTGATTATCAATTTTTTTGTTCAGTTTATTGGTATTCCATCTTGGTTATCATGGTCCATGCAAGCTTACTATGTATTTGGTGTATGTTTTCTTCAAACAATTCAAGTAAATATGTATGCACAACTATTAAAGACTTAAATTTATTTTTTAAAAAAAAAAAATCCACAAGTTTGGCCCATTTTTTTACCGGTCCGATTTTTTTTTCAAAATTTCGACAAAAATTCCGAAATTTCGATAAAAATTCGATTTCGGCCAAGACCGAAACCAGACACAAAATCAAAATCACAAACCTTGGTCTTGGAATGCGCACCCAACACCTTAAACACATAGAAGTGCGCACCACACCACCTAACACCCTAGAATTCTCTACGAGTGGGGTGCGCACCATAGGTACGCCCCCAGGTGCGCACGCCCCTCCAGCAAGGTTTGGGCAGCTTGCGTATTCGTGTGGTATTTTGCTCCGTTTGATTTGGTATTTCACCTAAATTATATGGGACTTGTTTTGAATGAACCCGTGGGATTTCTAGTTTCTACCCTATTTTAGGCTATAAATAAACCATTTAAACTCTTGTTTTATGGATCGTGGAGATTTATTTGAGTCGCATTGTTCTTAAGTTTTTATCTTCGCGAGTTTTTTTTCTTCTTTTTGGATCGCGTTCTTTAGCGTTCTTCGTTTTCTAGAACTTTGATCTCTCACATTCTCATACGTGCTTGTAGACACAAGAAATTGTTTTGATCCTAAGTAGAGTTTCCGAAGACATTTTATCGGTTCTTTATTGTTGCATTCACTTGCATCATTCGTTCCATGAGAACGCACATCGTCGGAGGTGTCCAAGGTGTGACTCAAGCTCCTTGCGAGGAGCCGAGTATTCGGAATCATTGCAGCAATCCAAATCTCAAGCAAGTTTACAGAAGAGAAAGGTGAGGAGATTCAAAAAGAAGATTGCTTTGATGGAGGATCAACGGAGTGGTTGTTGATCATCCGTGCCAAGCTCGAGACGTTTGTGGAAGGATTACTCGCATCAAAGGCAACTCTCTGTCTTCTGTATTACAGTGTACTTGTGTGTAAGGTTTTAAATGTCGTTTTCGGTGTCCAAGTCGGTTGACCAAAAAAAGAAATTTTTTCGTTTTTCGGCAATTTGTCAATGGAAAAATTATAAAATGGAAAGACAAATTTCGGTAGAAATATTTCATTTTTCGGTCAAATTCCGGTGTTTTTCGATGGAAATTTATCGTTTTTAGATCACATTTCAATTTTGTTCATTTGATATGAAAAAGATGGAATATTTCAACAATACTTTAGGATAAAGATGATAAAAACATATTGTCTATTATGAAAAAAAATCAAAATTGAGGAAAAATGTAATTTCTTACTGATAAAAATGAGCTTTGTTTAGTTAACAAAGATAATAATTTCAGTGAAATTGTCAGAAAAAAAAAGGCATAATGTCATATTTTGGTCAAATGTCGGTCATTTCTGCCAACATTTCGTTATGTCGAAAAGAAATTTGATACTATTAAAAATTTGGCCAATTTCTTTGCCGGACCTTTGAAAAAAAGATATTTCAGTGATTTCGTAGGAAATTTACCGACATTTGATTCCATGTGTGTTGTCTAGTAGATTGTTGTGCAGTCTGGGCTTGCCCGAGGAGGATTAGGGATTCTCCAAACCACATAAAATCTCGCGTGCTTACTTACCACACTAGTAAGTCTAGGATACAACCTTGTATGCTTCTACCCTAATCTTACTCACGACCATTGCAGTTTTGTAAGAATCCTTTTGCCTCGTCTCCATCGGATCTTTACTCCGATCACTTCTGCACGGTGAAATTTTTATTTTATGATTGATCTCATCCCCTACTACGCATCTCTCTTTATTTGTGTTTTTTAGTTTTGCTTGAGCTTGTGTATGTGCATGTTTAGTTTTTTCCATCTTGTGTGTGGTGTCTCCTTGTTATACTATGAGTCACTATATTTTTTGGCTTGCATCCATAATGAGAATTTGGTCCATTTTCAACATTTCTCATCAAGTTGTCTTGATGAATTTGATTTGCTTAATGCAACATACACCACAAAGCCCAAAGTATGATCTATATGAACGCTAATTAGAAGGGGCAATAACATTAAAGAATGTGTGAAGCTAAATGTGTGATATTCATAAAGGATCATTGTTATGTTAAGTTAATTCATCTTATCTATATAACATGTTAAGGCGGTATAGTGCTGACTAGGCCAAAATTGCGTAGAGACAATTTAACCATCTGATCTAATCGATATATGAGTGAGATGCATCCAATCTCTTTCTCTCTTCCCCACAATCTCTCCTCTCTCTCTTCCCCATGATCTCTCTTCCAATCGCCCTCTCCGTCTCTCTCTCTCTCTTCCAAGTATCTCTCTCCATCTCTCTCTCTCCATTTCTTTCTGCCAACAATTTCTCTCTCCATCGCTTTCTTCCAACAGCGCTCTCTTTGTCTCTCTCTCTTGGAGAGAGAGAGAGAGAGAGAGAGAGAGAGAGAGAGAGAGGGGGAGGGGGGTCGTGCCTAAGACACGGGCATTCACTAGTTACATAGCAACTTATAATGTGCACCTTTATGATATGGCATTCATGTATAAAAACTAAATGCTTGACTAGGTTTTACCTAAGTGCTAGGCTGCTAGCCAACCTTTTACCCCATCTAGAGATAGATCCATGTTGTTCTCCATTCCTTTTCAGCTATATGCAAATATATAAACAGAACCATGGGTCGAATAGAATTTTGTATTCATCCAAATAAAGCATCAGCACAAAAAACGCTAAATTTTTTTCATGTTGCTACTATTGGCATGTTTGCTAAATTAAACACCAACTATGTAACAATAAATGCCATAAAAATATATATTTGGGTATAATAAGAACTGTGTACTGGCATCTTCTCAACAAACTAAAGAAATCTATCTTACTGCAGGAAGCACCCAATATTCCGTACGAAAAAATAACTACCACTTGACATTACCTATTACTCCAATCTGTTTGGGTGCTATGAAATTGCTCGAAAACAGGAAGTAAATCCTTTCGCCTTATTTCAACCTCAAGAAATGGTAGTTTTTCAATTTCAATCTCTCCACCAGCACAATCATTAGCAGATCTCCCACCAGCCACCATCATGTAGAAACAAATCTAAAATAAAATTGAAAACATGGGTATGTTCTTATCATCTTTAAACCAATGACTCTCAGAAACTGATACAACAAAAGAGCAATAAAAAAAGGGAGGAAAAAGAAAGATGAATACCTTTGATTTCTGCCATATTGGGATCCTCCCTGAGCTAATCTGCACTTCTGCATTGGAGAGGTACCAGTTATGTCTTTCATGAGATTTTAAGAACTCTTTTCCGACCATACTATCGGTAGATGACATGGGATAAATAGTGTCATTATCTTCACAATCAGAAGTATCCATTACTATCTCGGCATTTTCTCGATTATCGTATATGACTCTGGAAATGCTTTCATCTCTTTCAGGCCAATTTGATCTTCGGCAAACATCCCACCATTGGACTGGTTCAGCATTTACGGTCAACTCCTCATCTTGAGGTTGCAAGAGCGGACCAGGACCAGCTCTTGAGCTGCTATTGGATGACTCTAGACATGAAGATGCCAGAAGCTCATGTTGAATTGCATGACCAGATGGAGAGTAAACCAGAAGATGCTCCAATGAATTAGCCTTCGGGTGAATCGGTAGAGTATCACGGTATATCGAATTGTGAAAAACTGCAGCCATAGCACCTGATGGTACACTTATCTTTCCAGCTGCAGCAGCAGCAACATTGCTAACAGTACTTAGCCATCCAGAATTACCATTTTTAATCCTACTAACAACAGAAAGAGTAACAGGAGGTGGAGGTGGAGGCGGAAGAGGTTGTTGATCCATCATGCAAGATGAACTTGACCACCACGGCAGTGACAGATTAGGGATAAGGATTGGACCTTCGCTTTGAGAACTTTGTGGTTGTAAACTGGCATCACCACCAAAAGGCGATAACAGAAATATATGGCAGGTAGCTCTGGATGATAAAATAGCTATCCACTGACTATAATGACTAAAGCAGATGTCCTGTATGACCTGAAACCAAAATAAATCAAAACAGGGGAGCAATTAACCTAAAGTGAAATAGAGATATCAAAATTCATTTCAGATGAAAGTTGCTTACAGCTGTTGTTAGTCCACGATACAGCTTATAAAGATGGACATGAGATGAAGTCCAATCGTATCGTACAGAGTTTGAACCATTCGGAATGCAAACTGGCAAGATACGGAAGACATTTATATTGTGCCCGTGTACCGAAGCTGTGACCAGAAGTGTACCACTAGGATCAAAACAAAGAGCAGATATTGGACTTGTATGGGCCCTAAATTGTGAAATCACATCCTTTGAAATGAAATCCTTGATAACCACCTGTAGAAAATGAAACAATTAAAGATAAGCGATCAATTGCATCTGGAGAAGGAGCAAATGTACATGCAATGCACAAGACTAAATTATCAACCTGCATTATCACTAAGAGAGAAGGGAGGAGGAAGAAGAAGGGGGGAGGGGGTGAGAGTTTGTACGACATAATTCCTTTGAAACTTACAATTCCTGCATTATCAGTTTCACTTGAATGTACTGATGATGGAAGCCTACCAATTCTCCTGCTTGAATTTGATGACAGGGGAGAATTGGATCCATCAGGTAAAAGCTCATGACAATATTTTGACAAAGTTCTGTATCCCATGTCACCAAGATTAAGTATTCCAGAAGCCAATTGTTTACTAGATTCCATCGCATACCGAGCAACTAGGCTCCCACTACCAGGTGAAGTTGATGGGCTCACACCTGGAGAAGGTGTCAGGTTTTGAGGGCTGAGGCGCCCTGTACTTGACAACAAAGGATTATTGGAAGCATAAGCTAACCACCTTGGACCAACAGCCATAGGACCATAACCAATGCTAACCCCAACTGCTCCTTGCAATGGATAAGTCAGTACACTAAATTTGTTCTCAAGAGTAACCGCATCAAAGCAGTATATCTGTCAAGAAAAAGCAATGCTAACAATATTGATAAAATGCCCAAAGACATAACTTAAAATCTAATAACATATATATCATTTTAAGTAAATATATTTCTCTATAACGATAAATGCTTACTTGTGCTGCAAGAGCCACAGCAACTATTCGAGGACTGCAGCGAACAATATATACAGCAGAACGGAATCTTAAAACATGCACATAACTATGAGTTTTTAGCGAGTAGAAACGAACAACTGTAGGAGGGGATATACAATTTCCTGTCTGAGGCTCAGTGGTGTTTTCTCTTATCAATGCACTCAGACGGCCACCTTGGACCATACCTGAGCCATTGGTTTCATCACCAGCAACAACCAAGAGCAAAGGATGTGATGCTCTGAATCCTTCACCACCCTCCGACTTAGCTGGAATTGGCTGCATCTGTAGAAATGTAACCTGACCATCACGCTTGGATACAAGTTCACAGACATTAGAGGCATCCTCAACATCAAGAACTTGAAACCCATTAGTGTAACCAAGGAGTAGTACGTGCTTGAAGGAATCCGGACCAAGCTCTAGCTTGTCAAAGCCAACCCATAATATCTGGTCATGTTAAAATGTGTCAGAACAGTACATGGTCACAATATTAACTAGTTGTAGCTCAAATGAAGGTAGTATCCATACTCTGTATATAATATAAAAAAGGTGATACAAGTGACAAATTCTTTCAATTTTTTCAGGGTAAAAAAAAGAAAGAAAAGGTAAAAGGGGAGAGGTACCCAACCATCCCCACCCACCAACCCTGGCGTTATCTTTACTCAAATCAGACAAAAAAAGGGGGGGGGAAACCTCCCTCTGTGTGTGTGTGCATGCGTGAGTGTTTCAGTAAGATTTTGAGGCATAATGTAGATGTGAAAGAAGTAGTTAACTAGTCCTCAAATGCAAAGCATAGAGGAGCTTAATTCCAGTAATCTTCTACTTTAGGTTACATAGTCGGCTCCAAAATTACGTTAGAGTCCCATTATAATAACAACTACATGAAGAAAAAATTTGTGAAGAATGCAAACAAAATAACTATGAACCCTTACTTGCCTGCATTGGGAGGCACATGAGAGAGCGGAAGTCAGGAGGCGGCCCCCCTTACACAAGTGCTTCTCCACTCATACAAGTGTTTGGAGCACCTAAGTCTGGTTGGAATTTTCGACTAAAACCGGTTTTGCTTATTTCGGTTGATTTCAGGATCTAGAGCACCTAAAATTTCTTTGCAGTCCCAGATCGCCCAGTTTGAGCTGATACAGGTTTTAGCCCGTTTGGCCAAACCAATCAAAATGATAGCTGTTTGAAAAATATTGGCATTTGTTTGTTAAGTTGTTCAGCTCCTTTAATCTTCGAATTCGGCCCATCTGCCCGAACCAACCAAAACCATAGTTGTTAAGAGTAATTTTGGCATTTGTTTTATTCAGTTATTACACAGATTTATCTATAAATCATTTAAGTTACTATTGATCTTTATCTTTCAATTTTGTTCTCTTTATCCTATTTTTTTAAGTTAGATATATCATTTTGTAGTAGACATGACTACAAAATACATAAAACAAGGACTTTAGAAATAGAGAGGAGGTTTCACCTCAGAAGTTTGACATAATAGTTTGTGGCCTGGCAAACTTAGCTTCAATTATTTTTTATGACAAAATGGTGTAAAAGGTCAAAGAAGAACTCTTCATTTAAAGGCTTTCCAGATATTATGGCTCCCAACCCTAACCTAACATTGCTCATACTAGGGACCAATCTAATTACTTTTAACTATGTTTTTTAATCTTCTCTAGACTTTGAGGTTCAATTAATAACATGAGGTGTAGTTGTTTTTTGAGTTAGAAATTTGGATATTTCCTACATTACGGAAATTAGTTTACTTATTACTTTGCTCCCTAGTTGCATGGGCTTAAATTGTGTAACAACCAAGGTGGGTCTGCCCATTGGCCCCACCGCCAATTGACCTTTTAGATTTCGTGGAATGCCCCACTCATGACAAGTTGCCTTGGTCAGGTTTTGGCACCAATCTTAAGAGGATTGACGCTAGGTTGACAGCCAACAAGGAAATGTATGTCAATCTTCCTTAAAGTTGACTCCATCTTGATGGGATAAAGACAAGAATGGCGATGATCATTAGTTGTTATTCACAACTTATCATCCATTACATGTCAATTTAACAATGGATACATGCTAAATAATTGGCACTTAATAATTCAGTATTTATTCGAATGAGTACTTAGAACACTTGAACTAGTAAGTTATTCACTTAAAATGACATTACATTAGAACTGCCTTATTATTTTTTTAATTATCATCAATCTATAAATTACAATATGAAATAGTGCCTAATATTATTTATAAAGCTATAATAGAAAATTAACTCTCTATGTTGCTCGAAGTTTGTATGATCCAAAACTGAATCCACCATCTCATGAAACCAAGTATCGACAAATTACCTATGAAATGACCGAAATATATCTTTATTCGGATCCAACATGGAAATTGTTAGAAATTTTAATAGTACCGAATTTCGGTTTGACATCACAAAATGTCAGTTGCTCGAAGTTTGTATGATCCAAAACTGAATCCACCATCTCATGAAACCAAGTATCGACCAATGTTGTCAGAACCGGACCGGAGGACGAACCGGTTTGTGTACCGGTCCGGTTCGGCCGGCCGGTCCGGTCCGGTTCACCGGCCCAACAAACACAGTCAAACCTAGAGAAAGATAGAGAGAGAGAGCATTTGTGCACCAAAAAAAAAACCGGTTCGGTCCGGTTTATACCTAAAACCGCCCGGTCCGGTCCAGTTTATACCTAAAACCGCCCGGCCCGACGGTTCAATACCGGTTCGTTTTCCAACACCGGTTCACGCCCGGCCCGGACCGGTTTTCCTACCGGTTCGCCGGTTCCCGGTCCGGAACGGCCGGTCCGGTCCGGTTCTGACAACATTGGTATCGACAAACTACCTATGAAATGACCGAAATATACCTTTATTCGGATCCAACATGGAAATTGTTAGAAATTTTGATAGTACCGAATTTCGGTTCGACATCACAAAATGTCAGTGTCAGCATTTGACCAAAATCCAGCTTTCCGTCTTTTTTACGAGCATTTGACTGAAATCAAACATGACAACCATGCATTGACTCTATCCCGAGAGTTTGACCAAAATGTTTTGTTACGAGCATTCCGTCTTTTTTAAGAGCATTCTATCTTTTTCGAGCATTTGACGGAAATCGACCATGACATGTCTTTTTACGAGCATTTGCCATCGCATTAAATCATTATTAGTCGTTTTATTTATTAGCTGAAGAATCTAATTAAAATAAGCCCATAGGAGACCCTGCCTAACCCTGGTCGCTCTTTATTTGGTCGTTCCACATATGACACGATCCGAGGCTCCTTTTCATGTAGAGAAGTTGACAGCCTTTATTCCCTTCTGTCTTCCTATTTTTCTTTCCTCGACGCCTTCCATTTCTCCTCGTATCTCCCATCCCTCACTTCAATCCAACGACCGTTATGCATCACTTGGAACCCTCTGTCATATATACATAAACATAAAAACCTAATTTGAAAGATAGTGGATTTTGTTCGAGGAAACCATAAAAAGAGAGATTTTTTTGTCTTCCCACCTCTCCATTGATCTTCTAGCTTGAACCTTGACTTCTTCTTGGTCACCATCTATCTCCACCGCCCTTTCACTCCTTTTTTCTTTCATCAAGTACAAAATTTGCACTTGAATCAACCCTCTTTTACCCACAGCTAGCTTCTTATTCCTCTCCGCCGAACCAGAAATTCTACCCCTCTATGACATTCAAGACGCGTTTGGCGAGGATTCCTACGCACATGATCATTGACCGAGGTACTTTAGCCATTCGATCATCATCTTGAGGCGGTCACTACTTCCCTTTCTCACTGGGTCTTCTTAGTGGAATCCTCTTATCTCATCTGTGGTTGGTTTTATTTAGACTTCATTTATTTGCAAGTTTAGACTCTTTCCTAGATGTTTTAATAAAGCTCATTATTGCTGCAATTATATTCTATTAATGCTTAACTTCAATATTCCATTGCCTACTTGTGTCTTATACTTGAATATATAAATAGTTCGTTGTTCATGTGAAAATCCCACAATTTCTAATTAGTATTGCTGAAAATTTATTACAGAAAGCTGAAAATTGTCTATTGCATTTTCATCTTAAATTCAGCAATCCATTCTCTAAATTTAATTGGGCGATACCACACACTCTCACACCGGTGTAGCATGAGCACACATTCAGCTTGCATCAGCATCCAAAGGAGAAAGGTCGTCAATATGACTACCTTTTTTTTATCGAATCAATGTGACTATCGAAACAAGCAATTGAAAGTTTTCTCTCTCTCTCCCAGTGTAGTCAAGGCATCGCCTAGGTGCTGCCTAGGCCATCGCCTAGGCGTTTTGGGGCTCCGACCACCTAGGCAGTGGCTAGGCAGGCGGTGGAGTCTAGGCAGCCGCCTAGGCCACCGCCTGAGCTCCTAGGCGCCTGACTATAGGCGCCGCCTAGACGCCTACTTTTGTAATTGATATTTTTTTTTTTTAATTAGTCATGTTCAAATTGAGTTTTCTTGGATCCCGTTTGGTTTTATAGGTCCATGTTGCTTTATAGATGGCCAACACCATGCCATCATTAATGGAAAAAAAAACTATTGTGTCCATGTTCTCAGAGTTTGAAGAGAAAAAAGTCGAAAGAAGCATATAGGGATTATTCATACAAGAGTGACGATGATATAGACGGTTAGGTGATTTAGATTAATAATTTTAATTGCTTTTTTTTTTGGATACGTAGTTGTGAAATGTTCCAAAAAATAATAGATTACCTAATATGGTTATATTTATGCTTATAATATTTGCTTGAATTTATGGCTATAATAGGGTTATGTTGCTCTTGCTGCTATGTGATTAATATTTGCAATGTATAATCATTGTGGTTGACACGTGAATCATTGTGCTATGTGATCTCTCACATTTTGCATATTGTCCACAGAATTCCAAAACATATAAGGTACAAAGCAAAAGGAGAATATAAAAACACCCTAAAAGAAGCTCTGAAGGAGTCGAGCCGTTTTTATTTTAAACCAAGCTTGTTTATATATCGGATAAGAAAGCATAATCAACCTCCCTTTCTGGAGGAATTATGTCATTACCAAGGGGTGCAAAACCCCTACCGCAGGGGAGAGGAGCCCCGGGACTCTCTCTCTCTCTCTCTCTCTCTCTCTCTCTCTCTCTCTCTCTCTCTCCCCCCCCCCCCTTGAAATAAAAAATACTTTTTTAATATATATTTAAGTAAAGATCATCTTCCAAATAATCATATTTTGATTACTAAATGGCCAAAAAATCCAATGGCACCAAGTACCAATGCGTAGGTCTCGTCAAACCGATTAATTTCATATATATATATATATATATATATATATATATATATATATATATATATATATATATATATATATATATATATATATATATATATAGGGGTGGGATCCGTTGACAACCCAAAATGGGAGGTAAATTTACCTCCCATTTACAACTCGCCAAAATTGTTGGTTAGAGGTTTCCGAATTTGCTGATTTTTTGTGAGGATGATCAACATGGCAAGTTGATCATCCTCACAAAAAATCAGCAAATTCTGAAACTTATACGAGCGTCAAATGTGTTATTCAAATTAACGGTTCAAATAGACGGTTCAGAAACATTTGATTCAATCGGCGCCCTTAGAAGTTTCAGATTTTGTTGATTTTTTGTGAGGATGATCATTATGGCAAGTTGATCATCCTCACAAAAAATTAACAAAATCTGAAACTTCTAAGGGCGCCGATTGAATCAAACGTTTCTGAACCGTCTATTTGAACCGTTAATTTAAATAACACATTTGACGCTCTTATAAGTTTCCGAATTTGCTGATTTTTTGTGAGAATGATCAACTTGCCATGTTGATCATCCTCACAAAAACTCAGCAAATTCGGAAACCTCTATCCACCGATTGAATCAAGTTAAAAATGGGAGGTAAATTTACCTCCCATTTTGGGTTGTCAACGGATCCCAGCCCATATATATATATATATATATATATAGTGAGAGAGAGAGAGAGGATACGGGGTATAAGCTGGCGGCCTATTTCGACGAAATGCGCAGCCGCCCATTTGATACCCCTAGGAGTCTTAGAATGTGATGTTTTTTGTGAGCATAAGCAGCTTACCTTAGATAGAACACCGACAAAAAATCAGCACATTCTAAAACTTTTTGGGGCATCAAATGTTATATTTCAGATTAACAATTACAAATGACGTTCGAAAAAACTTCTAGCATTTGATGCCCCTAGGAGTTTTAGAATGTGCTGATTTTTTATGGGTGTTCCATCTAAGATAAGGTGCTTATGCTCACAAAAGATCAGCACATTCTACAAATCCTAAGGGGTTCAAATGGGTGGTTGCCCATTTCAACGAAATAAGCAGGCAGCTCATTTCCCGTTTCATAATGAGATTCAGAGATTCTATGACAAACACCTAATCACAAAATGGGTATCCATAAAAACAAACTCGAGAAGCTAAGAGAAATAACACAAGACCAAATAATGCAAAGGAGACACGAAACAATGCCTTTGGCTTAGAAAGCTAAATAAGAACCAGCTTCTAAATTAAGAAGCCAATGCCTTTCTTATGCAGAGAATGTAGACAATAAGACCCTTCTAAATTGGGAAGTCCAAAATCTAATAATGCAAAAGGCTATAGGGTATATGGGAAATATGTATTTGGTTCAACGTCAGTGCTCAGTGCATCGGCATTCACACCAAGCCCTGGCCAACGCCCCTACCACCACCACGGATTGTCCGTGAGGCTGCCCCCCAGTAAGTTCAAGTAGCATTACTCCATTAGAAACTTCAAGATCCTTCCAAATTTCCAATGTGAAAAGGAGGCATGACAGCAGTGCATTGATACCCATAATGGAAGTCATTACAGAATGCCAAATATCTTTCTCCATTCAATACATTCCACCGAAATCCAAACCCAAACAAGTGACTTAATATTACACATTTCTTTGCTTACCTTAAATGAAATGACATAATAATTTTTCCTATACTTATGGAGACACCCACACAAAAAACATGCTTGTTTAGCAAGAAACAAAGCAGTACCCACACAAAAAACATGCTTGTTTAGCAAGAAACAAAGCAGTACCCAGTTCCTAGCATCCATCATACTATATAACTCATTATCTGCATGATCACACCCGAATTTAAAGAAAAAAGATCCCCCCCCTCCCCCCCCAAAAAAAAAAAACTTTAAAGTTCAAACGAGCAGGAACTGAAAAGGGTCGTCTTGCTAACCCTAGATCAACAGCACCGATAAAAGGATCAAAATCGTCGGATCACGCCAAAGAGAAAAAAATAATAATAATCCACCCAAAAAATGAGAGAGCTTAAACAATACCTGGTCTTTCTCGTCCTCCGCGGGCACCGCGATGGATGCCGCGACCGAAACCCCGGCCAATCGGACGGTGGAGGCGACGGAGCCAGCGTTGGACGAGACCGTCTTCAGGCACGAGGAGATGATCCTCAGCGAATTGGGGAGCAGGCCGTTCCTACTTTTCCCCCTCATCCTCCTCCCCACACGACGTCAAGCACCCTTCCTCCGCCGCCGCCGCCGCCGCCGCCGCCGCCCCTACCAGCCCATATCCGACACCCGCCGGCTCCGGCGATCGGAAATACCATCCGAGTCCCGATCCGCCGCTGGCTCGCCGGTGATCCGGACCGTTGTCAGCTACCGAGGGGTTGACTTCACGACCGTCGTTAGAGAGAGCCTCTTCAACCAAACCAGACCAACCCCAACCTCTCTCCCCACCTCCCCTCTCACTTTCGTTCCCGCCCCCCCCACCCTCTCTTATGTCCCCCCCCCCACCTCCCCTGTCTCTCTGTTCCGCCACTCTCTCTCCCACAATTTCTTTAAAAACAAAAATTAAAATTAAAATTAAAATTAAAATTTAAAATTTAAAAAAAAATACCAAAAGATGAAATACGCGTTCCAGTGCTCCACCGGTGATATTTTAGATCGCACGCCCTCCGCCTCCTAGGGCTCGTCCTACCTGCGTGGGCCCCACGAAATTGGGTTGGTGAGTCGGAAGGGGTGACGTGATCCTTTTGGAAAACTCGAGGGGGAGCTTGCACGCAATGGAAAACTTCGGTTTAATTGCGATAAATACCCTCTCCGCCTTATCCGGTACCAAGGAATCGGTTAACGAAGCGTTACGAATTTGGTAAAGAATCTGGTCCCGGATGCGATCGATCGGAATGGAGGGCCGTGATCGTCCGGTGGGCTGTGGCTGCGCGGAGGATTGCGTGGCACGTGGGATTACGGTGGTGCACGGAACATGGGGCTTCGATCCCACCGGATGTGCGGGGTCGTGGTGTGGAATGTGGAGGGTGTCGTGGTTTGCGTGCCGACAGGAGGCAGACGGGTTGGAGTGCTGCGGTCAAGTTGTGGTCACAGACACGCGTCCTTTTGGGGTCCGTTTCGAGGGTACGTTTCGTTGGTGCGTCAGTAGGAGGTGGGGATGAGCGGAGTCGTTGGGCTGTAAAAAGGTCCGGTGCGGCCTGAAACCCGTGGGGTCGGGCTCGGATTTGGTCTGGTTTGAGTGCCCCAATTCTGGCTTGGTTCGGATGGACTGTTTGTGTTCGGTCATAGCACAGTAAATAAAGAAATAGTTTTATTTGCTGCTGTTTGGATTCAAAAAGTTATAATTGTAACATCCGGCCCAAACATACAAGATATTGTCCGTTTTGCCCGTGCTTGCACGAAAACTTCCCAGGGTGGTCACCCATCCTGGTACTACTCTCGTACGAGCACGCTTAACTACGGAGTTCTTACGAATTCCGTAGCGGCGCACGGTTTTAAAACGCGTCTTTTATGTTTGGGACGGGAAATTATATAAGTAGCTCAGGATCTCCTTCTCTCCAGGCGATGTGGGGCTAACTCATGGTCTTGTACACCACACCTCACCTCATCCATCTTGGCATCCCAGCCTCAGGAGTATTGGCTCTTGGCTATTGGCCTATTGGATCTTGGTCGTCACAATCCACCCCCCTTAGGGCTACATGTCATCGTGTAGGGTTAGACCCCCCCCCCATAGCGAGGAGAACCGGCTCTGATATCATTTTGTAACATCCGCCCCAAACATACAAGATATTGTCCGTTTTACCCGTGCTTGCACGAGAACTTCCCAGGGTGGTCACCCATCCTGGTACTACTCTCGCCCGAGCACGCTTAACTACGGAATTCTTACGAATTCCGTAGCGGCGCACGGTTTTAAAACGCGTCTTCTATGTTTGGGAGGGGAAATTATATAAGTAGCTCATGATCTCCTTCTCTCCAGGCGATGTGGGGCTAACTCATGGCCTTGTACACCACACGTCACCTCACCTCATCCATCTTGGCATCCCAGCCTTAGGAGTCTTGGCTATTGGTTATTGGCCTATTGGATCTTGGTCGTCACAATAATAAAGTAAAATGGCAGGAGGTTTACTAGTAACCAAACAGTAAACTTTTGATTTATTAGTAAAATGATCAGTTGAATCATGCCACATCAGCAATTACACGATCGAGAGAGCATTTTCAATGGATTCAACTCCTCTACATCGATAAACCCAGTTTCAACGGACACAATTGATGGGCCATGGGATGAGCCCTAAGGGAATGCCACCACCACCGGTTGTTGTCGCTCTGTTGCCCCACCGACCGTCGGCGGCGGCCACCACCCCCACCTGCAGCCGCCCCGTCATCCACCGCTCATCGCCACCCACCATGCACCGCCATCGCAAGCCACCACCCCCGTTGTTCGAGGCAGGTAAGTGGTGGTCGGCGAGGGTGGTGGACGGCGACGGTGGGCGGCGGTGGCCAACGAGCAACCGATAGATTTACTTTTATTTACTTTACTAGTCAATCCAAACAGATGTCCGGAAATAATTGTTTACTTTAATGGCCAATACAAACAACAAGAAAGAAATCACATTTACTAGCCAATATGTGAGATTTACTCGCCCACATCCGATTTACTAGTCTTTACTTTGCGGGTCTGAAAAACAAGCAGGCCCTATGTTCTATTCTTTTGACAAGTAAATTAGATTGGACATTGATTTACCTGAGTAAAAAAAACAGGCCCTATGTTCTATTCTCGATTTTCGTAAAAAAACATATAGCTAATTTTTTACTATTTTACCCTCAGATTACTCGGCCTTTGTGCACGTCATCACCATCAGTGTCTATGCAGGTCATCTTTGTCCTTCTATTTGTCATCCTCATCCTCACCCCGTCTCCTTCCTCCTCCCCCCGACAGCGGTGACGTGCACGAGCACCGGTGACGCCCAAGGGTAAAATGGCGATATGTGTGTCTTTTTGCAAAATTCAAGATATGTGAGGGGCTTATTTATAAAACTTAAAATTGGGAGGGTTATTTGTTATATCTATATTTGTTAGAGGGTATGTACAAAAATCCCTAGTTTTATTCATACTTCCCTCTCGTTTCTCATTTTGTGTGGGGTATACAAGCATACCCTCCATCCCCCCGCAACCCCAAACCTCCTCATTTCGTACCCCATCTACTCTAACCCTCCATAGTTACCATACTCCATCACCTTCGACACAAGCCCATCCATCATTGGGCCCTTCTTCATCGGCACCTCCAATGAGTTCACTTTCCCTTCTCCTTACTCGTTCCCATCGCTCAGGGCTATGTCGCCTTTGACATTCACTAACACTGACACCCCCAGTGCCGGGTATTGTCGATGTGGCCTAAGCATGTCATTAGATATTTTTTATGTTAATAAAAGAGTTTAAAATTTTGTATTAATTAGAAAAACATAATTGGTACATGTTGGACATAGTAAAAGACCATGAGCAACATCGTAGGTCACCGGAGATGATGGTTATTCATGATCGTAAGATCTGATGAACCAATTTTGTGTAAACCTAGAAGAGTTCACATCTTCCATAAAGTTGGTGACTTCATCAATGAAGAACTATGAGAATAGCTATTTGCTATGCTCCAGTGTAAACCATGGTGTGCGATAAAAACACCGGCTAAAACTAAACGACAGGATAGCCTTGGCCATAAGGCACTAGGCAAGACTCACTGTAGATTAAAAATTAAGTTCTCTTATGCGCACTCCTCACTACCAAATTAGAGTGAATTTATGCTAGGTGGATTAATATTTGTTAATTCAACCTCTCCCCCACTCAGGTAAAACAAATCAATGTATGATTTATGTAAAGTGCAGGACAAAAGCATACAAGGCTTGCATGGACAATTTATACTACATCACATCAAGATATTTTTATGAGAAAACCGTCACGAAAAAACCTCACCGGGTAGGGTGGTAAGGTGTGCGCAATCCATTAGGTTCAGTTACAAACACGGATAAAAGAACTTGCGAGCCCTACTAGGAGTTCGCTTCCACACCACACCGGCTTTTCGTCCTGCTCCATAACTCCTCGCAAGCTATTTGCCCGCCCACCTAATCCAATCCAACATGGTGTGGCCCTAGATACTTACCCGAGACACTGCTTGGACTTCATGGAGTCACTAGGAGACACCCAACGCTGATCTAGCAAGGTTGATCTCACCCAAAGGTGAACCACACGCCTTGTGGGTGGTAGCACCGCTTAAGGGACTACTTCACTGATTTACGCAATCGACGGACCCAAAAAAAATTACGTTGGTACCCTAGACTACCTACTAAGGAGAATTATGGTTCTTCTTGCTTGATTCACTCAGAGCAAGACTCAAACCTCTTCCGATTCGCTTGAAAGAATCCAACACATGAGATTTGCAAGGGAATAAAAGAGGAAAACCTATCAAGGGATAAATCTTTCAAAACCTTAACGGGAAAAACCATGCTATCGATGAAAAGAATCGATGCATACTGTAGACACACGAATTTCGTCGGACCCGAACCCGACTTACGTGTGTCGACGTGGATGCAAACCCAACACGCGGACCCGACTCGCGCGCGCCGACACGGACTCGGACCCCGCCCCAAGAGGGGCCGGCCCCTACTAGGGTCCGAACCCCATAGGGCCGGCCCTAGTGGGGACCGAACCCCATGGAGAGGCCGGCCGGCCCTGCAAGGAAAGGGAAGAAAAGAAAAAAAGAAAGAAAAGAAAAAGGAAAGAAAAGAAAGGAAAGAAAAAGAAAAAGGAATGAAAAGAAAAGGAAAGAAAAGAAAGAAAAGGAAAGAAATACCGCCATGCGCGGGGGGAGGTAGCGTATGACGTCTGCACACACGCGGATCTGCGCCGATCCCTCGATCCGACGCACAAGACGAAGCGCCCGATCGCCATCGATTTCGTGCGCAAAATCCAGCCATAATTGCACCCGCCAGAAAAGGAAAACAACTAAATGTTATTCCCCTCATCAATGGATGAATAAAATCCGGGTAATTATGAGAGAGATACAAAAGGGATTTAAAATTAAAAAGTTCCCATATCTCTCTCCCCACCTCTTTGCCTATAAATAGAGGGGGTGGGGGAAGGAAAAAATGGTCGGGAAATTGAAGACGAAACGCCAGAGCTCTGCAGAAGAGGAGACGCTTCTTCATCGACCCAAGGCTTCACGAGGCACAGTCAAGCCTGTCCTGAGGGATCGGCTTACTGAAAGTCCTCATCAATGTGAAGGCCCTTGCACACGAAGATCATCCCTTCGACTCCGTGCACGAAGAAGAAAGCTCGGAGAAGAAGAACCCTTCGACTCCGAAGACGCCAGAAGCAAAGGCCGGAGAAGAAGAGGAGCGGCACTACCCCGTCGTCTCCAACAAGCTTCGACTCCGATCAAGCCCAAAAGCCCGGAGAAGAAGAGGAGCGGCACTACCCCGTCGTCTCCAACAAGCTTCGACTCCGATCAAGCCCAAAAGCCCGGAGAAGAAGAGGAGCGGCACTACCCCGTCGTCTCCAACAAGCTTCGACTCCGATCAAGCCCAAAAGCCCGGAGAAGAAGAGGAGCGGCACTACCCCGTCGTCTCCAACAAGCTTCGACTCCGATCAAGCCCAAAAGCCCGGAGAAGAAGAGGAGCGGCACTACCCCGTCGTCTCCAACAAGCTTCGACTCCGATCAAGCCCAAAAGCCCGGAGAAGAAGAGGAGCGGCACTACCCCGTCGTCTCCAACAAGCTTCGACTCCGATCAAGCCCAAAAGCCCGGAGAAGAAGAGGAGCGGCACTACCCCGTCGGCTCCAACAAATCCTCGATCCCGATCAAGCCCCAAAGCCCGGAGGAGAGAAGCGAAGCGTCATCACCCCGTCGTCTTCGACTAACGCCTGCCCCATCCACGAAGAAGAAAGCCTGGAACAGATCGTCTGAAGCGTCGCTACCCCGTCGTCTTCATCAACAAAAGTCGACGCTACAACCGTCGCACGGAGACCGTCGCTACCCTCGTCGTCTTCATCAACAAAAGCCGACGCCACAACCGTCGCACGGGGATCGGTGCTACCTCCACCATCTTCGAAAGCATTCTTCGACTCCGATCACGCCAAAGAAGCCCGGAGAAGAAGAGAAGTCCAGTCGACACGCAAATCGTCGAAGCACTGAAGAAGTAGCCCACGTCGTTCGAAGAAGAAGATCGAGTTGACGCCGAAGCTAAAGCCAACGCAAGAAGCCAAAGCAAAGCCCCAGTAAAGCCCGCGCCAAAGCAACGCAAGTGCCAAAGCCAAGCGACTACGCCGGCCACGAGCAAAAGCACCGCACGTTCTAGCCGATACGACGCGAAGTCCGGAAGAACGAAAGCATCGCAAGTCTCTCCCAGCTACGTCCAAGTGCAAGCGCCGAAGCAAAGCAAAAGCCAGAGCCACGCCGGAGCAAAGCCAAAGCCAAAAAGCCAAAAGCCAAAGCCAACGCCAAAAGCTAGATCGACGCCGCGAACCGACGATCAAGGACACCGAGGTCAAGCAAGGAACGAGGAAGACGCGAAGACCGAGGAACGAAGCCGAAAACCCCCTAGCCGAGAAAGCGCGAAGCACGGAAGGGACAAAGCAACGGTGGACATTCCTTAGCCTCTCCAAAACCCTCTCCCTGTAAAACCCCTGTCCTGGGCAGCCCCTTCAGAGCTCTCGCACGAACACCACGTGGAGACGCGGATCAAAGGGATCCCCCAGAAGATCTTTCCCACAATCCCCTGATCAAAACTCGCCGCAACCCGGACTCGCTACACCCGAGCAACCCGGGTCCCGGCCACAATTGTAATCTCGTGTGATTCGCAATAAAGATGACCCGCGCTTTTTTCCGCGTCCACAGATTTCTGGCACGCCCGGTGGGACCTCTTCTCCTTTCATCCGTACGGTTGAAGAAGCTGCTTGAAGTTTGCAATGGCCGGAACAAACAACGATGCGTTTGCTCCAAGCCTCTCACCAATCGCCGAGTCTCCTCTACTCCGACACGGTGATCCAGTAAATCCGGAGGGTGATGCTCCTCCAATGGTGCGCGTCTACACTCGGCGTACTCGGACTCTTGCGGACGTCTTCGTGCCAGAAGCTACTACCGAAGATGCTCGCCAAAGCGCCGACGAGGCCCTGGTGCATGAAGAAACAAGCCTCGATCCTAGAGCCCATGTCTAGAAGTTTGGGGAGGACCAGCCCCAACCCCGAACCCGTTCGGGTTCTCCAGCAGACGTTGCACCTCCTCTGCAGGGGGCAAACATCAATCATCAGCCAGAAGCAAGTCGGCGTAACTACGTCTCCGATGATGATGGCGAGGATGCGAACATGCAACACCGAGACGTTCTCCGTCACCATCCTCCGTCCGCTCTTCAGCTCCAAGTCATGCAGATGAACGAGCACATGGCGCAGATTACTCGGCTAATGGAGGAGAAGGATCGTCACATCAACACTCTGCTCCAAAAGCTAAGCGCAAAGGACGCTGCACCAGTCGGCCAACCCGTCGCTTCTCCAGTAGCCGCTCCAGTTCCGTCTTCAACTCCCGCTCCTACAGAGGTTGTTCCGACGATTCAAGCAGTTACTCCAGCGCTCTCTTCGGCTCCCATCCCAGTGGAAGTCGTCTCCCCAATGCCAGCCTCGGTGGCCACACAACCTCCGGCAGCGGCTACGATGAGTGCTCAGCAAGTCCAAGCATTGATAGCCGACATGATGCGATCCCACGGCAGTAGCCTTCCTCCGATCACGGCGGCATACTCGAAGCCCTACACTACGAGGATCCAGCAGCTATGCTTCCCAGTCGGATTCCAGCCGCCAAAGTTTCAGCACTTCGATGGAAAGGGAAATCCGAGACAGCACGTCGCCCACTTCATCGAGACCTGCAATAATGCCGGCACATATGGCGACGAGATGGTGAAGCAATTCGTTCGCACCCTCAAAGGCAACGCGTTCGACTGGTACGTTGATCTTCCTGCAGGGACCATCGACAGCTGGGACCAGATGGAAAGGGAGTTCCTCAATCGCTTCTACAGCACCAGACGTACAGTCAGTATGACCGAACTCACCGCCGTCAAGCAAAGGAAAGATGAGCCAGTGATCGACTACATCGACAGGTGGAGGAACCTCGCGCTGAATTCACGAGACCGCTTGTCTGAAGACTCGGCCATCGAGATGTGCACCCAAGGCATGCACTGGGGTCTGCTCTACATCCTCAAAGGTATCAAGCCTCGATCTTTCGAAGAACTCGCAACTCGAGCTCATGACATGGAACTCAGCCTAGCAAACCGCGGGGACTTGAAGAACAAGGACTTCTTGAAGATAGAGAAGAAGGACAAGCCACCGGCAACGAAACTGAAACAAGTCAATGTTGCTGACGTCGCTTCAACCTCCAAGCCGCTCAAGATCGGTGGTAAGCCAGATCAGAAGAAGGGAGTCGCCATACCACCGCCTCCGCCGCCAAGACAAAGGATGACTCTCGAGGAGCTCGAAGCCAAGGAGTACCCCTTCCCAGACTCAGAAGTCTCCTCTATGTTCGACCAACTGCTGCAAGAGAAGATGATAGAGCTCCCTCCTTCGAAGAGGCCCGAGCAGATGCATCGCGTCGACGACCCTCTCTTCTGCAAATACCACCGGGTGGTAAGTCATCCCATCGAAAGATGCTTCGTCTTTAAGGAAAGAATCATGGCGCTCGCTAAGCAAGGGAAGATAGAGATCGACTCCGGAGAGGTTGCTACGGCCAACATGACGTCCATCACCTTCGGCTCCTTCTCGCCAGTACTCGTTGCTGCTAGGCGAAACATGCCCAAATTGCGCATCAATCGTCAAGCTCCAATCGCTAAGTTAACTTCCCAGCCGAAAGTCTCAAAGCGACGTCAACATACTCCTGCGCTCACCGAGGAGGAAACACCGCTGCCCAGGGGGCAATCATCGCTCATGACAGCACCTCTTCCAAGCAATACTGCATCCCAACGAACGCTCCAAAGGAGATACGAGCGAGGAGATCCAGAAGTCGGTTTGCTGGGCCAGCCTTCGGGCAAGTTCGACTATTACGCCCTCTACTCAAGGCCTCTGTCCATTCCAATCGACGAAATCAAGCCCACCGGCTGGGGATCGGAAGACGAGCCAGTAGAGGCCCAGGAAGAACAAGTGCCTTCGAGGGAACCAGTTGCTTCTGTCGACCATCATCCTAGCGAAGGGGAATCCACCGACGAAGAAGCATGGATCATGCTACCGCGGCGGCGAAAGCCGTGGCAAGAAAAGAAGCTCAAACAAGACCGTGTGATGAGGGGATTCACCAAGCGGAGGACCTACAAGAAGAAAGGCAAGGCTCCAGGGAGGAAGGCGTTCAAAGTACCGCCAGCAAGCCAAGACGATATCCTTCAGCAGAGTCTTCCAGAGCCGACAACGTTGCAAGAGTTCTTCCCGGATCACTTCCTCCCAGTGGACCAACACGTCAAGGTGTCTTGTTGCATGGTCGAAGTCCATGAAGTATCGGAAGGAAAGAACGAAGGTGAAACTTCGGAAGAAGGCGACTCCACCGATGAGGGGGACGACTCCAACGATGGGGGCACCGCGGCTCACGACGAAGCGATCTTGCATATGCCTCTCGTAGAAGCTTTGCATCTTCCGAAGAAGGCTCGCCTAGCAATGGCGGCGGCCTTGGCCGATCCAGATAGCTACAAAAGGAAGAGGAAGGACGATCAAAGATGCAAAGCTGTGGCCTCGTGTGATGCGACGATAACCTTTTCAGATGAGGACCTGCAACTCGGGGCGCGATTGCACAACCGGCCTCTTTACGTCTCGGGATATATCAAGGAGAAGCCAGTGAACCGAATCTTGTTGGACTGTGGCTCTGCCGTCAACATCCTGCCCATCCAGACAATGCGACAACTCGGCATCACCGACGACCAGCTCTCACCAAGTCAATTGGTCATTCAAGGCTTCAACCAGGGCGGACAGTCCACCGTCGGAATCATTCATTTGAAGCTTTCCATCGGCCCGCTGGATACAACGGTCCTCTTCCACATCATCGATTGCCAGACGTCATATCGCCTCCTGTTGGGAAGACCATGGCTGCATGAGAACGGCATCGTGGTCTCCACCTGGCACCAGTGCCTCAAATACTACGAAGAAGGCGTGGAGAGGTGCATAGTTGCGGACGACAAGCCATTCAACGAGGCCGAGGCACACCTGGCCGACACTAAGTTCTACCAAGCAAAGGGCCTGGTCGCGGAAGTTCTGCCAGCTAAAGCTCCTCGAGCCCAAAAGATTGAAGAAGTGAAGCAGGACAAGACTCCTCTTCCCGTAAATTCGGCGCCACCCTCTGACGAGGCAAGACTCAAGGTCCAAGGAACGCCGAAACCTGGGCAAAGGATGCGCATCAGCTTCGAGCCAAGAGCAACGCAACATACCCCGTTGCCGATCCAAACGGTGCCTGTCCTGCGTCTCGCGCCTCAGTGGCTCCGTAAATCCGAGCGATCGCCTTCTACTCCGACGAGGAAGATGGCCCCGTCGTTATCTCAGGCCAACGTCATCACTCTACAAGAAATGACGGTGCCATTACCTAGCCTGACGCAAGCTCCGAACCCAAGCAGACCTGTCGAATCAGCAGACCTCGAGCAACTCGGATTCAAACCGGAAGGGAGTTGGGGGCAAAATGCTGCCAAGTTGCTGTTTAGAGCTGGCTACAACATGGAAAGCGCCATGGGCACACTCCCACCAGCAGCAACTCCGCATGGGATGACGATAACTCAAGCTCGGCTATTTCAAAACGGAGAGCAAATTCCCCTGAACCGCCGAGGCATCGGCTCCAGTCAAGCTCCGTTGGTCATCAGAACCGCAACGAAGAAGACCTTCACCTCGAACTACATCGAGGCGAGGATGGCAGATGAAGCAGCCGAAGAATCGACAATCTCCGACGCACGCTCTGCTTACGCAAGCCATTCCGACAGCAAAAGAAGACGACGACGGGCTCGATGCCAGGCCTTGTTCCAGAAGCAAATCAGAGGTGGTAAAAATCGGTCGAATCGAAAACGCACGTCTGTGTTCGAAAGACTCGGGCTAGTTAAGCAATCAAAAAAGAAGTCAGCGTTCGATCGTCTGGGAATGCCAATCCAGGACTTCGTTTCAACACCCACCCACCCACCCATGGCTGCCGTCAATCATATCTCCATTCCGGATCCCGACAACGGTGATACTTCTACTTCGGACGACGAATTGCAAGATGCCCCGTCGGTCCTCGCAGAAGGGGGGCAGTCCACCGTTGATGACTCAAAGAAAGGGGGCAGTCCAAGAAGACGACGACGGCATACTTCTTCAGTGCCTAGGGCCAAATCCTTACTGTCTTGGGGGCAACCATCTCTCATGCAAGCACTCCATCTTCCAAACGAAGCTACGTCCTGGTACATGCTCAAAGCGAGAGACGAACAGAGAAGCCCCGAAGTCAACCTGCTAGACCAACCATCAGGTAAGCTCGACTTCTATGTCCTCTACTCCATACCTCCTTCGATTCCAAACAAAGAAATCAAGCCAACCGGTTGGGGATCAGAAGATGAATCGGTACAGTCTCTAGAAGAGCAAATCCTTCCGATCAAAGAAGAGCCTTCAGTCGCAGCACCAGTTCTTCATCTTGGCAAAGAAGATCTTACTGAAGAAAACACATGGGCTATGGCGCCTCGAAGGAGAAGGTCACGACGATCAAGCTACATGATAGCACGTCTGGCTAAAGACCGGGCAAGAAGAAAATTCCCCAGAAGAAAGTCCTTCAAGGAAAAGAATGATGCTCCAGGAAAAAAGACGTCCAAAGTACCACCAGCAAATCTGAAAAATTTCCTCCAACAAAGCTTCCTAGAGCCGGCAACACTCCAGGAGTTCTTTCCCAATCGCTTCCTTGAAGCTGATCAAGACTTCAAGGTCTGCTGCTACGTGATGGAAGTCCACCAAGTGCCCCGAGAAGTCGATGAAGAAAGCGATACCAACATCGAAAGCATGGGAAGAAGCATCGCTGCCAACGACAAGCTGTTCAACAAGGCTAAAGCACACCTTGCTGATGCTGAGTTTTACCAAGTGAAAGATCTCGTTGCAGAAGCTCATCCAGCAAAACCTCTACGAGCTCAGGGAGTCAAAGCAGCTGCGAGGGACAAAAGCTCTCAACTTGCAAAACTAGTGACATCCTCCATCCAGACAGCGCACAAAGACAAAGAAGCGCCAGCACCAAGACGAAAAATTCACATCAACTTCAAATCAAGCTCGATGCGATGCATTCCGTTGCCTGCTCAAGTTGCTTCAGTCCTGCGGCTCGTACCTCAATGGCTTCGCAAACCAGGACGATCGCCTTCCCCTCCAGCAAAGGAACCAGCGTTATCATTCTTCGGGGCCAACTTCAGCACGTTGCAAGAGATGACACTACCGTTACGTGGTCTGTTGCACATCTCGAGCTCAACCGAGTCTTCCGAGCGCACCAGCTCTGAGCAACTTGCAATCAAGTCAGAAAACACTCGGGGGCAAAACTCCACCGAGTCAATGTTCAAATCCAACCGCAGCAAAGAAAGCATGGCACACATGGGATCACTACCCTCAGCTGCAATACCACATCGCCTGACAAAGACTCAAGCTCATCTCTGCAAAAGCGGCGAACAAATCCTTCCAAATTGCCGGGGCATCGACTCCAGTCAAACTCCAGCAATCATCAAAACTCCAGTCAAGAAGATCTTCACTTCCAACTATATTGAAGCGAAGAAGGTGGGCGACAGCTGCGAACCAGTGGCGACTCTGCCTACCAGTGGCAAGTCCCTCAAAAGGTACTTTGCCTAACGCAAGGTTACCCCCCTTGCCCAAAAAAAAAAAAAAAAAAAAAAAAAAAAAGTGAAAAAACGAACTACGTGCGACTTGATCCCTCTCAGTAGGGTACGTAGGCAACTTACAAAGGTTCAGTCCAGGCAAAAAAAAAAAAAAAAAAAAAAAAAAAAAAAAAGGAAACATCCCAACGCTGTCCCAGGAGGCCAGTCCAGAGGCAAGTGAGTGCATAATCCACAAGTCCAGTCAGCAAACCAAAAGATGATAAGAAAGTCAAAGTCTCGGAGGCGCTGAAGCAGCTCGCCTCCCGCGGCCTACACGTGCTGCAACTCCCAGGATAGAGAGGTCGTGAACTTCTGACGCATCGCCAGCTATGCACACCACTTCGCATAGTCCGCCTTGGAAGCCTTCTCGATTGCTCCACCAGCTCTCGGCACTTCATCAGCTCTTCACGCCGCTTCGCAAGCTCTGCTCTAGACGTCTTTTCGGTCGCTCGAGCTTTCCCCAAAAGGAACTCCAGCTTCTAAAGCGACGCACGAGTATGGCAAGTCGAAGTCCCTAAGGCGCCAAAGTGGCTCGCTCCCAACAGCTTACACGCGCTGCAATTCCAGGGGTAGGGAAGCAGTCAACTCTCGATGCGTCGCCAGCTTTCCGCTGCTTCACAAACTCTGCTCCAGAAGTCTTCTTGGTCGCTCGGGCATTCTCCAGCTTCTGAAGCGATGCTTGACGTCTCTCCCCCTCAGTCGCAGCTAAGCCCAAGGAAGCGTCCTCCAGCGAAGACCGTCGTAAGCAATGAAGCTCGCCACCCTCCAAAGAAGGTGCGCATCTGCTCCGCAGAAAAAGAGTCGTTGCCTTGAAATCCACCGGGCTCATGCAAAGACTCAGGCCAACCTGAAGGATGGAAACTGCCACTGAAGTCAAAAGCAGCAACCCGAAGAATGGCGGACGCATAAACAACAACCGCAGCCTTCGTGACCTCCACAAAGCCAAAAGAACCACTGGAGTTGTCATCAAGGTCAAGATCGACAAGCAAAAGACAACCAAAGCAGTCTACTCCTTGATTGATGCTCGTGGCCTCGTCATCCTCTTCAGAACGCCCATCTCGGTGTCCTTCAAGCTGACATTGCTACCAGAAAGGTGCAACCTCGCTAGTAACTCTAAACCCGCGGTTGACCTCATCAATAATCTAGCCAGCCTTCGGAAGGTACTCAGGGGGACGAATCTTGCAAGGATATGAAAAGTGCAAGACCGATCGAGAGGTAAAGTCAATTCCAAAAAAAAAAAAAAAAAAAAAAAAAAAAAAAAAAGGAGGGAGGCACCTTCCCTGGCCTTCAACGCCTCCGACTCATCCTCGCGCCAGGCGATTGCCACCACACTCGGCTTCGTCTTTTTGCCGTGCCGTTGTCATTATGCTCCCGCACCAAGAAGACGATAACACTCCGCTGAAGAATCTTTCGGCTCCAAGCCGCCGAAGAATGCTTCGCCGCCAAGATTGAAGCTTTCGTCTTCACGAGCCGTCGAAGAATCCTTCGTCTTCAAGCCGCCAGGAGGGCCTTCGTCTCCAAGCCATCGAAGAAGCCTTCGTCTCCAGACCGACGGAAGCCTTCGTTTTCAAGCGACGCGCACCATCGCCACCGCCGTCGACGAAAGAGGCGACACCGGGAAGACGGAGCAAGTCTCGTGCAACCCCAGGCAGCACTCTTCCGCCGACGGTCTCCAAGCATCGAAGAAGCCTTCGTCTCCAAGCCGACGGAAGCCTTCGTCTTCAAGCACCGCGCACCATCGTTGCCGCCGTCGATGAAAGAGGCGACACCGGGAAGACGGAGCAAGTCTCGTGCAACCCCAGGCAGCACTCTTCCGCCGACGGTCTCCAAGCATCGAAGAAGCCTTCGTCTCCAAGACCGACGGAAGCCTTCGTCTTCAAGCGACGCGCACCATCGCCGCCACCGTCGACGAAAGAGGCGACACCGGGAAGACGGAGCAAGTCTCGTGCAACTCCAGGCAGCACTCTTCCGCCGACGGTCTCCAAGCATCGAAGAAGCCTTCGTCTCCAAGACCGACGGAAGCCTTCGTCTTCAAGCGACGCGCACCATCGCCGCCGCCGTCGACGAAAGAGGCGACACCGGGAAGACGGAGCAAGTCTCGTGCAACCCCAGGCAGCACTCTTCCGCCGACGGTCTCCAAGCATCGAAGAAGCCTTCGTCTCCAAGCCGACGGAAGCCTTCGTCTTCAAGTGTCGCGCACCATCGCCGCCTCCGTCGACGAAAGAGGCGACACCGGGAAGACGGAGCAAGTCTCGTGCAACCCCAGGCAGCACTCTTCCGCCGACGGTCTCCAAGCATCGAAGAAGCCTTCGTCTCCAAGCCAACGGAAGCCTTCGTCTTCAAGCGCCGCACACCACTCGCGCAGCTTGAAGCCTGGCCACCGCCCGCCTATGCCGCGCCAGCGCCGCTCCGCACACCCGTCGTCTGCGCCACGTACCCATGCCGCCTGCACTCAACCCCGCGCGCCGAGCCGCAGCTGCGCCCCACGCCCGGCCGACCCGGAGACACCGCCGTTACCACCACGTCCCTTCTCCAACACGATCGGGGCCCGCCCGACTCGGAGTCGCACCGCCATTGCCACTGCGTTCCACCTCTGACCCAATCGGGGCCCGCCCGACTCAGAGTCGCACCGGCGGCTGCCCTCGTTGCTTCTGCGACCGCGCTGGGCCTCCGCGCCACTCGCTCCTGGCCCCCGCGCCGTGCATACTGTAGCCAGCGCTGTGGGCCGTCGCCGCCGCTGCCTGCTCCGACAGCCGCGCCGCCTGCCGCCTTCGCGGACCAGAAGAAGAAGGAAAGAAAAAGAAAGAAAGAAAGAAAAAAAAAAAAAAAGAAAAAAAAAAAAAAGAAGAAGAAAAAAAAAGAAGAAAAAAAAAGAAAAAGAAAAAAAAGAGGGCAGCAGCAGCCTGCACCGCGCTCCCTCTCCAATCAGCACCCGACACAAAAGAAAAAGAAAAAAAAAAAAAAGAGAGAGAAAAGAGAGAAAGAAAAAGGCGGGGCCTGCAGCCCCCCTCCTTCGCCGCCTGACTCGGGGACGCCGGCCCGACTCCACCTCCGCGCCACCTCCGCTGGCCGCCGCGCCCGACCAAGCCGTCGCCGCCCCGGCCTCTGGCCTCACACCACCCGCGCCCGGACCCGCCACCGCGACACCCCAGCCGCCCCGCGCCAGGGCCACTCCGCGCGTGCCGCAGCCACCGCCGCTCGCGCCCCGCGCCAGGGTCCCTCCGCGCGTGCCGCGACCTCCGACCTGCGCTTGGGCCATCGCCGCCACCGCAGCACCGAGCCGCTGCTGCCGTTGCCCCCGCGTACCAGAACCAGAAGAAGAAGAAGAAAGAAAGAAAAGAAAGAAAAAGAAAAGGAAGGAAGAGAAAAGGAAAGAAAAAAAAAAAAGGGGAAAGAAAAGAAAAGGAAAGAAAAGAAAGAAAAGAAAAGAAAAGAAAAGGAAAGAAAAGAAAAGGAAAGAAAAAAAAAAAAAAAAAAGAAGAAAAGAAAAGAAAAGGAAAGAAAAAAGAAAGAAAAAGAAGGAAGAGGAAGAAGGGCCCGCGAGCCACTGGCACCCGCACCGCAGCTCGCGCGCCGCTCGGCCATCGCCTGCCGCTGCTGCTGTTGCTGCCTCCGCGAGCCACCACCGCCGCGGCACCCCGGCCTTCGCGCGCGCCGTAGCTAGCCACCGTCGCTATTGCTGTACTCCGCGCACAAAAAAAAAAAAAAAAAAAAGGGAGAAAGGAAAGGGGAGCTTCGCCTCGCTTGCAATGGCTCCACCTCCTCCTCATCGCGCCGAGGTGCGTCACCATCGCCAACACTCCGCCCGGGTGCATCGCCTTCATCTTCGCGCCTTCGTCACCCGCGCGCCGCCATGGGACTACGTCGAGACATGTTGCCTTCGTCTTCACGCTCCCGTCTCTCCTAAGTCGCCTTCGGACATCGTGCAACGGTCGCCGTCGACAATCGGCCTCGTCATTGCGCTCCCACACCGAGGGAGGGGCGACAGTCCTCCGCCGAGATGCACCGTCGCCGTCATCGCACTCCAGTCGCCCTCGCGCCAGTCTCGAACTCCGTGCAACGGCCACCTTTGACGTCCGTGCAAACTTTGGAGCAAAAGAGGTCCGCAACGAAGAAGATGATCGAAACCATAGCGAAGGTCTTCTCTACAAGCAAGAGCCACAGCCAACTGCTCGCACCGGCACTCAGCCCTGCGCGCCGCACGCCGCCGGCCTCGTGCCCAGCCGCCGCAGCCCTGGCGGACCCTGCCACTGCCGCTGCAGCTCCCGTGGTCCAAAAAAAAAAAAAAAAAAGGGAAGAAGAAGAAAGAGGAAGAGAAAGGCGGCAAAGGCAACTCGCACCTCAGCCGCGCTCCCCCAATCCTGCCCACAAAAGGAATCAAGGACAAGCGCTCTACGATTCTTACGCGTCCAGACCCTACACGCTCTCACCGACGCACTCGTCCTTGAGGGGGCATTTGTAGACACACGAATTTCGTCGGACCCGAACCCGACTTACGTGTGTCGACGTGGATGCAAACCCGACACGCGGACCCAACTCGCTCGCACAGACGTGGATGCAAACCCGACACGCGGACCCGACTCGCGCGCGCCGACACGGACTCGGACCCCGCCCCAAGAGGGGCCGGCCCCTACTAGGGTCCGAACCCCATAGGGCCGGCCCTAGTGGGGACCGAACCCCATGGAGAGGCCGGCCGGCCCTGCAAGGAAAGGGAAGAAAAGAAAAAAAGAAAGAAAAGAAAAAGGAAAGAAAAGAAAGGAAAGAAAAGAAAAAGGAATGAAAAGAAAAGGAAAGAAAAGAAAGAAAAGGAAAGAAATACCGCCATGCGCGGGGGGAGGTAGCGTATGACGTCTGCACACACGCGGATCTGCGCTGATCCCTCGATCCGACGCACAAGACGAAGCGCCCGATCGCCATCGATTTCGTGCGCAAAATCCAGCCATAATTGCACCCGCCAGAAAAGGAAAACAACTAAATGTTATTCCCCTCATCAATGGATGAATAAAATCCGGGTAATTATGAGAGAGATACAAAAGGGATTTAAAATTAAAAAGTTCCCATATCTCTCTCCCCACCTCTTTGCCTATAAATAGAGGGGGTGGGGGAAGGAAAAAATGGTCGGGAAATTGAAGACGAAACGCCAGAGCTCTGCAGAAGAGGAGACGCTTCTTCATCGACCCAAGGCTTCACGAGGCACAGTCAAGCCTGTCCCGAGGGATCGGCTTACTGAAAGTCCTCATCAATGTGAAGGCCCTTGCACACGAAGATCATCCCTTCGACTCCGTGCACGAAGAAGAAAGCTCGGAGAAGAAGAACCCTTCGACTCCGAAGACGCCAGAAGCAAAGGCCGGAGAAGAAGAGGAGCGGCACTACCCCGTCGTCTCCAACAAGCTTCGACTCCGATCAAGCCCAAAAGCCCGGAGAAGAAGAGGAGCGGCACTACCCCGTCGTCTCCAACAAGCTTCGACTCCGATCAAGCCCAAAAGCCCGGAGAAGAAGAGGAGCGGCACTACCCCGTCGTCTCCAACAAGCTTCGACTCCGATCAAGCCCAAAAGCCCGGAGAAGAAGAGGAGCGGCACTACCCCGTCGTCTCCAACAAGCTTCGACTCCGATCAAGCCCAAAAGCCCGGAGAAGAAGAGGAGCGGCACTACCCCGTCGTCTCCAACAAGCTTCGACTCCGATCAAGCCCAAAAGCCCGGAGAAGAAGAGGAGCGGCACTACCCCGTCGTCTCCAACAAGCTTCGACTCCGATCAAGCCCAAAAGCCCGGAGAAGAAGAGGAGCGGCACTACCCCGTCGGCTCCAACAAATCCTCAATCCCGATCAAGCCCCAAAGCCCGGAGGAGAGAAGCGAAGCGTCATCACCCCGTCGTCTTCGACTAACGCCTGCCCCATCCACGAAGAAGAAAGCCTGGAGCAGATCGTCTGAAGCGTCGCTACCCCGTCGTCTTCATCAACAAAAGTCGACGCTACAACCGTCGCACGGAGACCGTCGCTACCCTCGTCGTCTTCATCAACAAAAGCCGACGCCACAACCGTCGCACGGGGATCGGTGCTACCTCCACCATCTTCGAAAGCATTCTTCGACTCCGATCACGCCAAAGAAGCCCGGAGAAGAAGAGAAGTCCAGTCGACACGCAAATCGTCGAAGCACTGAAGAAGTAGCCCACGTCGTTCGAAGAAGAAGATCGAGTTGACGCCGAAGCTAAAGCCAACGCAAGAAGCCAAAGCAAAGCCCCAGTAAAGCCCGCGCCAAAGCAACGCAAGTGCCAAAGCCAAGCGACTACGCCGGCCACGAGCAAAAGCACCGCACGTTCTAGCCGATACGACGCGAAGTCCGGAAGAACGAAAGCATCGCAAGTCTCTCCCAGCTACGTCCAAGTGCAAGCACCGAAGCAAAGCGAAAGCCAGAGCCACGCCGGAGCAAAGCCAAAGCCAAAAAGCCAAAAGCCAAAGCCAACGCCAAAAGCTAGATCGACGCCGCGAACCGACGATCAAGGACACCGAGGTCAAGCAAGGAACGAGGAAGACGCGAAGACCGAGGAACGAAGCCGAAAACCCCCTAGCCGAGAAAGCGCGAAGCACGGAAGGGACAAAGCAACGGTGGACATTCCTTAGCCTCTCCAAAACCCTCTCCCTGTAAAACCCCTGTCCTAGGCAGCCCCTTCAGAGCTCTCGCACGAACACCACGTGGAGACGCGGATCAAAGGGATCCCCCAGAAGATCTTTCCCACAATCCCCTGATCAAAACTCGCCGCAACCCGGACTCGCTACACCCGAGCAACCCGGGTCCCGGCCACAATTGTAATCTCGTGTGATTCGCAATAAAGACGACCCGCGCTTTTTTCCGCGTCCACACATACAAATGGGGATAGATACCTACAAGCCTAATAGATCATACCTTAAAAGCTTGGCTTGAAGGGAGGAAGAAAGGAAGATGAAGGCCATATGGGATTTCCTCCAAGAGAGAACAAAACTTCTTTCTCCTTTGACATTCCATACATAACAAATAGATGAAGGGGGAACTTATTATTGGGAAATGATCAGATGCACAACAGAATAAAAACTGGATCTCATGGATCGGTTCGGTATATGATGCATTTTAAAACTTTTCATCTAAGTAAATCATATGCACAAAAGATAATACGAACAAGTATCGAACCCCTAAAGGCTTCTACCGAAAGGAACATTATACTTATTAAGCATGCATGACGATATATCTAGGGGTTTGAATCTTTATACCTTCGTGCGGAATTTTTCACCGCGATAAATTTCTCCTTAGTTGAGGGCAACGGAAGTTTCCTTGCACAAGAGAGATGTGAATCTCTTCATATTCACCCGATCTCGTAAATTGACCCGGACCCTTGCACTCTAATCTTTGAGTGACTCAGAGTGCAAGCAATCTTCCTTTATCTCACACACACACAAGGAGAAGAAGATGAGAGAGAGATGAACTCCTCTTCATACCCGAGAGAGAGAGAGAGAGAGAGAGAGAGAGAGAGAGAGAGAGAGAGAGAGAGAGATGAGAATCCAAAAGAGAAGTACAAGGAGGAGTAGCCTATTCTCAGGAAAACCTTATTAGGTTCTCAGGAAATATACCCCTTTCCTTATTTCATCTGTAACCAATCTACTCTCTCTCTCTCTCTCTCTCTCTCTCTCTCTCTCTCTCTCTCTATCTTTCACTTTATCTCATAAATAAATATCCCCTTTAATTCTTACCTTATGTAGATCCTATAATCAAAGGGGGATATTTAAATATATTTAAATCTCCCACATCCCTTGATTATAGGGATGAAGGTTATGCATGCTTGCCATAATTGGGTGGTCAGCCAAGCAAAGGCATGCAAAATATTTTTGTTGGACCCAAAAGCCCCCAATTGCATCTAATGGTTGTTTACCTCATGCGGGAGCAAGCACGGTCTATCTTCATGCACAAGAATGAACCCTAACGACTAGGGCACCACACTCGAACATTGTCAACACGTCGTGGGCTAATAAATAGTATTTTTACTATTTACTAAGTCCCCTCAATGAAAAGTGGGGTGCCCTATCGTAAACAAAATCACCAAATTCCCGTACCGCATTCTAATGCGATGAGTACACACGGAATAGACACCACACGGTATAAAGGCAACATCATGTGTCTCTATACTACTCTGGGGTTGGCCCCTAGTGAACATACTCAGCCCCGTACATATACCATGCTCTAGTGCGATGTACTCATGGAACGCAAGACGGTTAAGGCATGAAATCTTCAACTCTTATTATGTTATGAGATGAAGAGACAATAAAAGTCTATAACGATTTTGTGGATAGGGTGGAACCTTTAGGAACTAGAACTCATGGCTTCCAAACGGACCCGATTGACACACTACGCAAGTGTTTTTGTCACTCATCTGGGTCCCGGTTATCTTGCATGGCCACCCAGAGTGCGACACATGTTGTACTCCAATTATCCCAAACTTACTAAGCTCTCTCGCATATCTCTGCTCTCCGCTTAGTATTGATAATGTGATGTCCCTCCACTTGATGCCATGTGTCAACTCGAGCTGTGGAAATCACTGTCAGACTCGAAAAACCATATGACTAGGTTCATTCCGGGCTGACTTTCATAGTGCACATCCACTCGCTTTAGCCAAACAACCGGATCCGGTCAACAGCTCAATTGTTCATCACCAGGCCTGATTTTAGTAAGGTGTTTGTCAAACCTAGGAATGCATATCCCGTAAGAGATGTGGATGGCATACAGATGAAGCATATCTATGCAACGCTAGTCCGGTAACCCAGTGCATTGTGGTATTGGGACATGGTTAGATCCCTCACATGTTGGTGTACCAAAGTTACATGCAACTGGTTAATTCACTGGTCATAGTTCCTCAGGTTTTAGGACCGATTATCCTAAGCAAAAACACGGCTATATGCACATACCAGTGTCTGCTCATCAATCTATGCACCGTGTTGATTCCGTTCGGCCACAAACACTATGCCTGACAATGACCACGGTGGTAAAACCCATGATCTGTCATTCCAACAGCTTATCCTGATAGGGTTACCAACCATAATCAGAGTTGTGAACGATTTAGGCTCATAGGACCAGTCCACCGAGTCTCCCACTCAGATGAACCACTATATAGCCATGGCTCTTTAAGTTCTTTATATAGAATGCGTATAATACGCACCAATAAGTAATTCTAATAAATATCAACTCATTTATTAATTAACCATGATTTTTACAAGTCCTAGACTAGCTATATCTCACTTAATAATCTCATACTTGGTCTAGTGAGGAAAAACGGTTCTGACTCCCATAGCTATATACAGCTCAATTGTCTTTGCAGGAATCGTCTTTGTGAAGGGACCTATAACATTGTCTGCAGATGCTATCTTAGTCATCGTTACTTGACCTTCCTTCTGAAACTGTTGGATCAAGTGAAACTTATGTTCGATATGTTTTCCCTTCTGGTGGTGTTTTGACTCTTTCACCTGTGCTACCGCTCCACTATCATCACAATAAAGAACAATAAGTAACTGAGCCTATGTTACACACCCGAAGTCCAATAAGAACTTCTTGAACCACACCGTCTTTTTTGTCAGTTCACACGCTGTGACGTACTCAGCTTTTATGGTAAAGTCTGCGATGCAACCTTGCTTCACACTTTGCTAACTAACTGCTCTTCCTCCTAACATGAAAACATAACCTGAAATCGATTTTCTGGATTCCACATCTGGTATAAAGTCAGCATTCATGTATGTAATCAGCATCAGGTCCTGTAAAGTGTAAACTAACTCATAGTCCTTCATTTGATGAAGATACTTGAGTATACTCTCACAGTAGTCTAGTAAGTTGGACCCGGGTTCGATTGAAATCGACCTATCATATATATGGGTATAAAATCTTGCTAATGCCTGACAATAGAACACGCAGCCCTGCCTGGGGCTCACGGAGATAATGGTGGGACTCGCAGCTCTGCCTGGGGCATACAGAGACGACGGTAGGACCCGTAACCCTGCCTGGGGCCAACAGATACTATTCGGGGTCTGGTAAATCCCTCGGATATTCACCAAAACCTTCGATATTCCCAAACTGCTATATATAGCAGACCAGACAAATATTTCAGATCCAAAATTCGAGACCAACAATCATTACTCCATATCCTACTTTCTGTTTTCTAGAGCTCCCAAAACCTTCTGGTTTTTAGACACCAGTCAAACCTTCTCTACCCTCTGTTCACCTGTATAAGCACTCCTCGGCCTGTCGAGAGTGGCTTAACTTCTTTCAGAGTTAATGGATTCAAAAGGTTGCGTCTTACTGCACGAAGACGTAGGCTTCGGTCAAACTTTGTCACCACATCTCGTGTCAACTCTATCTCTACTTTATAGTGTTAGCGTGACAACTCAGCACTTGACAGCTCAGTGCTCTACAATGCGTCACATCCCTAAAGCTCTACCCTTATATCGATTGTTGGAGAAAGACCGTACAACGGCCGTAGTCCTCCCCCACAGGTTGGCACCGTCTGTGGGATCTCTCCCTATCGACTAGCGACCTATATGCTTTCCAGCTCCTTCAGTTAAGAATGCAATTACCGATTGCCTGAGCAATCCGTTGTCTCTATCACTACCCCGGAATGGTGAAGACACGACTTGTGAACCAGCCGGAGAGAAGTAATATGTATCTAGACGCTCAACATCCAACGACTCGCTCAATGAGTCATCGGTTTGTAATGAGCCAACCCCCTGAGCAGAAACCTGCTGTTGATTCGAGGAGTCGCTCGTCGATTGATCTCGTCGCTCAGGCTCAACCTCGGTGGTCTCATTAACTTGCCGACCCAACTCCTTAATGTTTGGGGAAAGTGCACATCTTACCCATCATGACCCTCAAGCGACGTATCATATCACAACAGAGGACTTCCAACTCCTTATTCTCATAAAATAGAACGTTGCTCTCATGGTTGAGATGGACTATCTTCGATAGATCACCGTCAGAGCAGGAGTTGACCTCCCACGGTCAGTCACCGATATCAGTGATGGAGCAGACATCAGCCCACCTCTTGACTCGTCCCCCGCTCCTTCCAGACGATCCATCATCGATACTTTCCGATGGTCCCTCAGCCCTCTTCGAGGGGACCCTCACCTCTCCCTCCTAAACAGACAATCCGGGAGCATCTCAATGAGTCAACTCGTCAACCCGAGCCTCTCAGCTCTAAATCATCCTCCGACACTCGCAGTTGAAGGGACGTTCGGAACGGAGGACATCGCTCTAGAACTCAATTGCATTTCAACAACAATCGAACTCTGGTGGAGCATCGCTAGGAGCGGAGTGTTTCTGAATCCCACCTTCCTCCCCTTCCTTCGAGACGCCTCTCCGACCAACGGGGCAATCGTAGGAACGACCACGCTTCCGAAGGGCCATTTTATTAGCAAATTCTCTAGGCTCAGTTTCCTTGAAGCTGGAGAACTCCCACTCTCCCCAAGTTTATCTGTCTAACGGGAGATCTGACGCTGCATGTCCTCACCTTCAAGAGGTGTTGACACTTCACGATCATGACAACCAAGTTCTATGCCACACTTTTGCTAGCAGCCTGAACGATATCCGGATCTAGGCCCTTTCGCCTCCCGTCAATAGGTGACTGTGGCCATCTTGGCAATGTACGTTACGCCTACGTTCTAGGAGAGAGCAGTGGAGGGGAGGGGCTTTTCCGATGTGGTTATGTGGGAGGAAGCTAGCGAGGATGTCGGCCAAGGCCACAGAGGAGGGGGATAGTCTGGGTAGTGGGAGAGACGAAGCTGGAGGGAGTACGGACCTCCGTCGGTCCGATTCCAACGACGACATGATGATCCTGGAGATGGAGCCCCTTCCTTTTCGGTGTTGGCAGTGTCGCTAATTGCGGACCAGGGGTGAGGTGTGGCCTTTTGGGGGCGATGACGAGTCCTCCCCATTATACCCTCAAGCGTGCCCGCTCTGGCACGTTAAGCCCCGAGGAGAGGGGTTTAGAGAAGCACCGGCGAGAGGAGCTGCTGACGGGGGGTTGATCTTCCACTAGCGGCTCCCTGGAGGAGGTCCTTTTAAGTGAGACTGAACAAGTGCCATCGCTAGACGCGAGTGCTGGGGGAGATACCCCCACTATTTAGAAGGTATCTGGATGCAGGGCCTAGGCTATTTCCAGCCCTAACGATGAGTATGCATAGAAAGGGGTGTAAAAGCGGCCTGCTGATCCGTGGCCCGACCCGACCCTAGCCAAGCACTCAACAGGCCAAGCTCAGCCCGGAAGCCTCACCCGAAGTCTTAGACCACTGTTTTTGGGTAAGGTTCTTTTGCAACAAATGCTTTTACTATACCCGTTTTGCCCCTTCACGTGACTATATTTTTGTGTATAGAATCTGGACAGATCATTGTATAGATTTTACCCACACACGTGACCGGTAATGGAACTATATAGAATTCGGATGCATGCATGCAAAGCATTGTAGCAATGTATACTCTTTGTATCAAATTGTTACTATTCTTGTAGTTAAATCACTGTAACAAATTTTTTTTTCCAGGAATATTGTTGGATTTTTTTTGCTACAGTGTATTCACTGTAGCAAATGTTACTCTTTGTACCACATATTAATATTCTTTGTACCGCATATTTATACTCTTTCGCAGATTGTTACTATTTCCTGCTACAGTGAAATCATTGTAGCAAACATAATTTTTTTTTAAAAAAAAAATCTTGCATAATTTTTTTGCTATAGTGATTTCACTGCAGCAAGAATAACAATATATCCAAAAAGAGTATCAATTGCTACAGTGATTTGTGTATGTAAATCCAGAATCTATATACTTTTGCTATCTAGTAATCTGTAGGGGTATCATAGGGGTACTTTTGTCTTTTGAACGGTTTAAATAGTCAGACCTGATGGTTGGAGGGACTATCAAGGACCTGATGCAATATCCTAATATTAATTATCCTTTACTTAAAATTGATATTCTAAAAAAGTCTTTTCATACTGATTTTTTTTTGATTTTTTTGTGCCACTACTAATGTGGGCCAAAGTTCCTGACCTGACCCATACGGGCCTGGCCCGACCCGGCCCAAAACTTGTTCAAAGCCTGTGATGCCCTCGATTGGGAGGGAAATGGGGCACTGCCTCATCCCGTAGCCAAGAAAGCATGGTCCCCTGCCATGACCCTCAGCAGTCCCTCAACAAACGCATCCTATCCCTACTGGACAAATCCAAGCAGCTGACCCATCTCAAGCAGCTCCAAGCCTTCCTCCTCACCTTGGGCCACGGCCAGACCCCCTTCTACTCCTTCAAGCTAGTCCGCTTCGCCACCCTCGTCCTCTCCGACCTCCCCTACGCCCGCCACATTTTCGACAGCCTCGCCGCCCCCAATGTCTACCTCTATGCCGCCATGCTCACCGCCTACTCCTCCCACTCCGATCCCCTCTCCGCCCTCCACCTCTTCGGCCTCATGCTCCGCAGGGGACGCTCCCGCCCCAATCAATTCATCTACCCCCATGTCTTGAAAGCTTGCACCGACAGCTCCCACCTTAGTCTGGCCAAATCAGTCCATGCCCATGTACTGAAAACGGGATTCGACGGGTCCGGTGTGGTTCAAACTTCGCTCCTTGATGCCTACTCTAGATTCACGGACCTTGGGGCAGCACGCCTTCTGTTTGATAGATTGGCCGAGAGAAATGTGGTGTCTTGGACGGCCATGGTTTCTGGGTATGCCCGGGTTGGGAGGATTGGGAATGCCATCGCGTTGTTTGAAGATATGCCAGAGAGGGATATTCCGGCGTGGAATGCAGTTATTGCAGGGTGCACCCAGAACGGGCTGTTCTCTGAGGCGGTCAAGCTTTTTCAAAGGATGTTCCTCATGGGGGCGTGGCCGAATCAGACGACCGTGGCTTGCTTACTCTCGGCATGCGGGCATCTCGGTATGCTGCGGCTAGGAAAATGGGTTCATGGGTATGCTTGCAAGAGTCACATGAATGATAGTCCCTTCGTCTCAAATGCCATCATGGATATGTATGGGAAATGTGGGTGCTTGAAACAAGCAAGATGGATTTTTAGTATGCTGGCCGACAGAAGCCTGACAGCTTGGAATTCGATGATCAATTGTCTTTCGCTTCATGGGCACAGCAAGAGCGCGATCGCCACCTTCAAAGAGATGGAACTCAGGGGCCTCGAGCCGGATGAGGTCACGTTTGTGGGGCTTCTAAATGGATGCACCCATGGAGGCTTGGTTGAAGAGGGGCTTGGTTATTTTGAGTCCATGAGTCGGGACTACGGGATCAAGCCCAAGATTGAGCATTATGGGTGTGTGATAGACCTTCTTGGGCGGGCAGGAAGGTTTGAAGACGCAATGGGGATAGTGAGGGATATGAGTGTCGAACCAGATGAGGTTGTGTGGGGGTCTTTGCTTAATGGCTGTAGGATTCATAAGGATGCACGGTTGGCGGAATTGGCGGTTAGAAAGCTGCTGGAGATGGACCCTAGCAATGTTGGTTATGGTGTTATGTTGGCAAACATATATAGTGAATGTGGGGAGTGGGAAGAGGTGGGGAAGGTCCGGAAGATGTTGAAGGAGAGGGGAGGGAAGAAGTTGCCAGGATGCAGTTGGATTGAGGTGGATAGCGAGGTTCACCAGTTCTATTCCAGTGATAAACTCCACTCTGAAGCCAATGAGATTTATAATGTTCTCGTTGGATTGGTTCAATTGATGGAAGTATGAGGAGATGTGGAGCTGTTGAGTAAACATATCGGCTGCTGGAGCATTCAGGACTATATTCTAACTGCTTGGTTTCATATCAAGCTACAATTTTGCAAGTTATATTTTGAGGCATCTTCATGATGGCACACTTGCACTGCGACAGAATTGGTGTATATTGTAACAGTGGCAGTCTGGCAGATAAGTAGAGCTGCTAAGCAATGGGGTCTATCTGCTCTTTAACAAAATAAATCTGTTTTGGTCCTTCTAATGTTCGATAGCCCAATCAACTAACTCGACAGAATGAGAGAGAATTTCTGCTGGAGCTCCGACCTGCAACCACACGTCCTTGGCGGTCTCGTCAGAGCCAATGACCCTTTTCAAGTCAGTGGAAGGCCAGAGGGTTGGCTGTAGAGACTAGAATTCTGAACAAAGTTGGAATTGAGAGGTTTGAATTATTTACAAGTTGGTCGGCTGGTTGCTTTTATAGGGAGGATGGAGAGGAAATCTTCTCGACGGTCATTTGACCCTGTAGGATCTGATCCTCCACTAGCAACACTGTCATCAGCATGTTTTTCTTTGTCATCTCCTTGTTCTTCAACTGTAGCAATAGGCTCTGCAGGTTGATCTTCAGGTACCACAACAAGGTTTTCAGCACGCTCTTGCCCTTCATGGTCCTGAATAAGAGGTGCTAGTTCTTGAACCACGATCTATGACCCATCCTGAAGCAAAGGATCACAAACTGTACCCCTTCTTCTTCACTTTCATTCTCTTCTGTAGGCTAAGAATTAGATGACTCAGAAGGTTGTGGACACTCACCAATGTCATCAACCTTGAACCCAAACCTCTCGATAGTACTCACAATGAGCTTGTTCTTCTTCAAGAGGTTAGCATTCCAGGCAAGCAACTGTGCAATGATTCCTGTACTTTAATAGGTCTTCTCATTTTTCTCTAATTCTTTAGAACTCGGTCAATTTTGTCCAATCTCCCCAAAGATCTCTTCATCTAGGGCTGAGATTGTAAGTTGTAACATTGCTAGAAGAAGGGATTGCAGAAGTAGCGGTAGTCGATGATTCCAAGACCTTCTTGGATACAACTTGGCCCTTCACAAGATATAGCTTTGAAATTGGCCCCATAGGTTTCTTCACTGGCTGTCTTTAATCCACAAACACTGATCTTGCATAGAGTATCTGGAGGATGAGAGGATCAGTTTCGGGTAAGGTAGGGATCTCTTACTGTGCACCCTATTAACTTAGGCTTCAAACATGTTCTTGTAAATAAGCAAAGCGATTTTCAGGACCTTCCCTGGTCCCAGCAGGTACATCAGGTCGACGATGGTGGCCCGAATTGTATTCTTGTTCCCTAGTAAAGGATGGATGCCTACTTTCACGATCTGGTATAAAATTTTGTAGTTGTCCATCTCGGAAGCCATCAAATTCGAGTAGGAGCCATGGCCCTCAGTGACACATAGCGCCATCCTATATGCTTTATGATGCTTTTTGACGTCTGAACTGTGTTTTGATAAATCTTTAGAAAAAACATCATCTCCCAGACTAGCGTTAGGATCACTTGGGATGACATCACAATTAGCAAATTCCTTCAGTTTCAGAATAAGTCAAATAACCCGATGATTGACTCTATATATCTCCCCTTGTACTAAAGTCTTGAGCTCGAGCTCCTTATGTCTGATCCCAACGATATTTGAATAGAAATACCGTTGGATAAGCAATGCCTTCACCAGACAGTAGAGGTTGCCACGTCAAGTCAGTAAAGATCTTTTCCAGTCCAAAATATTTGACATCCTTTAGAATCATTTCTTGCTCTACGGTGATAGCTCGTTTCTCAAAGTATTTCTGGAAAAGAAAACTCACGATCATGTGTATACTAGTGGTAGCTTTGATTAGCAGGCTCCGATTGTGGCTATTCAGGTTCAGACAACTCCGGCTCATGTTACAATCATGTGCAAATCAGATATCGAAGCTAGGCCACCGCCTTCCTTCCTACGAGGATTGAAGACCAGGTTTGAGTCATTTTTAGTCCTAAATCGAGACCAGATCTAGGATTTTCTATTTTTTTTTTAAAATTGAATTAATCCAAACCAATGCTTCTATCCCAAATTCAATACATTGAAAATATAACACAGCAAATAAGTGAGAGAGTCTACAACATTTCAACTAAAATCGCAAACATTAGCACACTTCCACATTCTGTAAGAATATATTTTTATTACTTACATTTTTGATGTTGGGTTCAATTCCTGCAAGTACTCATTTATGTGGTTGGCTACCAAATTTTATATCCTAGTATCAGCTACCAATTTGCTGCTTTTATTTGTTTGCTATGCACAGTGGAGTAATGAAATTTTGTGTTCTCACCTTAGATTAAGGTCATTGTGGTTCTTGTACATTTTAAGGTACTCTTTCAGGTAGCATTTTGACATGATTTCAAGATCAAGCTGATTAGCTACAAGATTTTCTTATCATGGTTTTGACATTCTGTGAAGTTCAATTGACATCTGGTTCTCTCTTCTCTTGTACTTTGATTGCAGGATGAGCACAACTCCTAGCCGAACTTTAGGAGAGGCTCGTCAGATCCAAATAATCTCAAAAGGATTTCGGAAATTATGCACTACTGCTAGTCAGGTTGACATTTGTCATCTCACCGAGAACAGCAGAGTTCTTGCAGTTGGGTATCAACTGCACATGTATTAGTAGTTGTAGTTGTTTATGGTTGATACCGATTAAGAAGATACCTATACGAGAAAACAATAAGGGGAAAGGGTTTTGTGAAATCGAATTCATCATTCAAATGATGTAATTGAATGGGGAGGTTATCAAGTGTGCGTTAAAAGTCAACAATTGTGGCTAGGGGAATATGTATGTGTTACGAAGAGAGGGGGAGAGAGAATAGGATTGGGGAGAAAAGCTCCTTGTATTATCTCATTAATCTCACAACTGCATTACATAAGACTACCTCTCTTTATATAGAGAGAGCACGCACACCATTATGTTACCACAACCGAGGTGGGACTAATAGAATACTAACACACACACACACACACTACATCTAATACCCCGTCAAACTGATGTAAGGTATAAACCGACATCAGTTTGCTTAATAAAAGGAAGGAGAAAGAATAAAAAAAAATTACATCAAATAACCCTTTTTTTTTTTTTTTAATGCTGAAAAGTAAAGATAGTGTCAGGGCGACTTGCAAGCAAGTCGTCCTGGAAACCCGATTGACCTGCAAGCAGGACAACCGGGGGAACCCGGCCAACCTGTAAGCAGGTCAACCGGGAGAGTAGGCAATGATCACTAAGGATCGGAGCGAAGGAAGACGACGGTGAGGGAAGCCGGCAATAACGGAGGCCGCATAAGAAAAGATGTGAATGAGTGAGACCGCATAAGAGGCAAGCACCCGGCCGAAGCAAGTACTTGACACCTCTTAGAAGATCTCAATCATCACAGGCAAAGAAAAAAGGAGAAGATAAAGAGTCGTAGCTCTGATAGGGTCAGAAGACCAAGGAAAGGAAGAGGATCCGAAAGCCGGCACAAAACAAGTGTGACCGAAACTAGAGAGGATCAAAAAGCCGGCACAAGACAAGTGTGACCGGAACGAGAAAGGATCCAAAAGCCGGCACAAAACAAGTGTGACCGGAACTAAAGAGGATCTAAAAGCCGGCACAAGACAAATATGACCGGAACGAGAAAGGATCCAAAAGCCGGCACAAAACAAGTGTGACCGGAACTAGAGAGGATCAAAAGCCGGCACAAAACAAGTGTGACCGGAACGAAAAAAAAGATCCAAAAGCCGGCACAAAACAAGTGTGACCGGAACTAGACAGGATCAAAAGCCGGCACAAGATAAGTGTGACCGGAACGAGAAAAGATCCAAAAGGTGCAAGGCAGATCGGTAGGGCGCAGAGCGCAAAAATACCAAGGCGCAAGGGCACAAAGCGAGGCGATGGGGCAGGCGAATCTGCAAAGCGCAAGGGCATAGGGTGCAAGGCGGGCTGACAAAGCGCAAGGTGCAGCGGACGGCGGGCGCGGGACGCCAAGGCGACCGGATCAAACGGCTTAGGGCTCCGGCAGCCAGCAAGACTGATGGGCGTAGGCTGGAGCGGAAGGAGGAGCGGTAACTCGAGCGCAGGGACGCAGAGAGAACGCACAGCGCAAAGGGCCAGGTGAAAGAGGGCCAGATCCTGAGAGAAAATAGACACCAACGGTTGTGATCGGGTGTAGGGCACAGTGCAGTCACGGGCGCAAACTCACGGGTTTTTAGGCCGTGATCGGATCGGGTGTAAAGCATAGGTGAAACGTAAAGCACAGGCTCAAGGGATCCGCGGCAGCAAATCGTAAATCACAGTCATTCGATGCAAATCGGATGGCTGTGATCATTTATATAGAGAGAGAGCGTAGGCACGGCCGCACGGTACAGTCAATGGCTCAAAGGGGATCACCTAGTCGGATCTGATGTAGAGCCATCCGATGCAACAGATCAGAGCTGGCAGTCCGATCCGATGGAAAGCACAGATGCAGAAATCTTAAAGTACAGCCATCCGATGCAAATCGGATGGCTGTGAACGGCTATAGGGAGAAGGGACACACAAGATGTCTCATGGCGGTGTGCTACAGCAGTGTAAAGGAGAGAGGGCAAGGGACACTAAGGGACACACAGGATGCTGGTTTTCTTAGAAAAGGGACACAGGGAAGACACTAAGGCACTTAGAAAAGGGACACGTGTGTGTGGGGACACACAACCAAGGTCCTGATAAGGGGATCACGGGAAAAACACCACCGGGACACACAGAGACACAAGTAGGTGTCTACTGTGTGTCCCTCGGCCAACTCTTGTTTCAGAAAAGGAAAGTGAGAGCGAGAGATTTAATAGACTGAAAGAGAGAGAAGTCCGGGAGAGAGAGATCCGGAGCGCGCCTCGTGCGTGAGCGGAAGAGCCGGAGACGGGAGAGAAGATCCGGGCGGTGCGGGATACTCGGCCGACTCAGCGGCGAAGTAGCGCTGGCCGGTGGCCGGATTGATCGACGCGGCAGTGGCGAGGCGGATCCGGGCGGCGCAGGGCTCGGCGCGGGAGATCCGGCGAGCGCTGCGGATCCGGCGGGAGCACGGCGGGCCGATGGCTTCGGCTCGGAGGCTCGGAGCGGCGGAGCCACCGGAGGCTAGGGGCGGCGCCGGATGTCACGCAGGGGAGGAGGTCTTCTCCGTCTGCTGCGCGACGGGGGCACGCACGGAGGGATCGGACCCCGGCCCCCTTCTCTCCTCTCTACTGCGACGACGACGGGGGCTCGCACGGAGGGATCGGACCGTCAAGCAGTGGCTGCAGCTCCAGGACAACCCGTACAAGGGGGTTGCCGACTGCCTCCGGCGAGTGCTGCGGGAGGAGGGCCTCCGCGCGTTCTACGCGTCGTACCGGACCACGGTGGTGATAAACGCCCCCTTCACCGCCGTCTACTTTGCGACGTATGAGGGCATCAGCGACGGCGAGCGGCAGCGGCGAGGTCTCGGGCAGCAAGCGCATGTCTCGGCGGCGGACGCAGTGCCTGGACTGGACCTCAGCGGGAGGTCGGTGCGGCAGGTGACAAGGGCTCAAGGCCGGCGGGCGGCCGGAGCGCAGAAGCAACCGGAGGTGTGAGATCGTCGGATCTGGAGCACGGGCTTCCGGCTGGTCGGCGCGGCGCTTGGATGGCGGGGCACCGACAGAACCCGCTCGGACGGCGGGGGGCGCAGGGCCAGACCCGTTCGGACGGCGGGGCGCCGACGATCAGACCGTCAAGTCATGCGGCCAAGGGAGGCGGCTGTCGGGGCACCGGCAGAACCCGAGAGAGAAAGGGAGAGACTGGGAAAAACAATTTTTATTTTTTTTCCCGGCCTCCTCGATGTCGTCGACGACGATCGAGGAGGCCGAGGCCGGAGAGGAGAGCGTCAAACCCTAGGCCAAGAGGGTTGGCTCTGATACCATGTTACGAAGAGAGGGGGAGAGAGAATAGGATTGGGGAGAAAAGCTCCTTGTATTATCTCATTAATCTCACAACTGCATTACATAAGACTACCTCTCTTTATATAGAGAGAGCACGCACACCATTATGTTACCACAACCGAGGTGGGACTAATAGAATACTAACACACACACACACTACATCTAATAGTATGTAAATATATATGGGGCCCAGGAAATTGAACTCGAGTTCACCATTCAAATGGTGAACTCAAATGAAGAAGCTACCACGTGTCATGAGAAAGTCAACAATTGTGGCTGGAGGTATTTATATATATACATATATAAGGATATATATAAATCCAGTCACAATTGTTGACTTTTTTACGACACGTGACATCTTTTCGATTCGAGTTTACCATTTGAATGACGAACTCGATTTCACCAAACCCTTTTTCAATATCTATATAATATTTCACTAGGAATGGATAAAGAGAGCCGTTCGATACAAACATAAGTGATGGTTAGAGAATTTAATGGCCAAGATCACTTTGCATTGGGTAGTTATACACCATACCTTTCCGTCCGTATCTACAAGTGTCTGTGCTTCTCTCTCAACTGTTGCTTGCATCACGGATGGATAGCAACGGTTCAAGATCCATCACAACGTCCGTGCTTACAAGGCATTGTGCTCGGGATTCGCTGTCTCTCATCACAACAGGTCCGATCCTTCCGAATGTTCTCCTCTCTCTCTCTCTCTCTCTCTCGATCGGAGACCCATCTCAAGACAAATGGACGATGTGATCGTATGCCACCTAAATCGGACATCAAAGAGATTGTGATCATATGCCACTCCTCACCACGATCAGATCTGCACGTCCCTCTCTCTCTCTCTCTCTCTCTCTCTCCACGATCTCGATCTCTCTCCACGATTCTCTCAATCTCTCTCCACGATCCCTCTGTTTCTCTCTCAATCTCTCTCCACGATCAGATCTCTCTCCATGATCCGATCTACATGATCTCTCTCCACGATCCAATCTCTCCCGCCTGGCCTGATCTCCACGATAGGCCAAGGTTGCAAGAGAGAGAGAGAGAGGAGGCAGGGAGATGGAGAAAGAGAGGAGAGAAAAGAGAGAGAGAGGATCTAGAGCTCCCTGTTGCTGTTGCTGCTGCTGCTGCTGCTACAATAAGCACCGAGAGGGGGGCTCGATCGTGCCCCGCCCGACCGCCACCGCCTCCTCCACTGCTGCGTCCTTGAGGATCCGGAAGCACGCCTCCAAGATACTCGGCTCCGCCGCGTACCCTCTCTCCTGGCTCTCCTCCCCGCCGGCGGCGGCGGCTTGGCACGGTCCCGCCACGAAGCTGCTGCTGCGGTCGATCGAGTGCCAGATCAACCGGTCCCCGTGGGATGTAACGCCCTTCCCGTCGTCGAGCTTGAGCCCCTAGGTCCGATCCCCATCCCCATCAACCAAGGTTGAAAATCTCTCTCTCTCTCTTTCGTTGTGTGTGTGTGTGTGCGTGTGTCACTGTGTGTGTGTTTTTTTCGTTCCTCAGATCATTCGCCAATGGAAGAAAAGGAAGATAGAGTAGCCGATCGACAATCGCAGTCCGTCCGTCCATCAATGTTGGAACCCCCCCCCCCCCCCCCCTCTCTCTCTCTCTTCCTCTACTAGAAGTTTTAAATTTCTAAGCTTATTACATTTTTTTTTTCCCATACCTGTAACCCGATCGATGCCTGGGGCTTCTGCTCAGGTTTCATGCTCCATTCAATATTTGTTTCCATGTACAGAGCTCCATTCAAACCATTGCTCTAAAATTTTCGGTCTAATTATCTCACCTATCTTTTTTCTCGACTTCAATTACTACAATGCATAACAAAAAAAAAAAAAGGATTTCCACTGTGTTTGATTTCTTTCTTTTATTTCCCTGCTAAAATAACAAAGGGAATTAAACTGCATTGAAAGAATTTCTGCAGAAATTGTTTCCGTTATTTTATTAGTGGCAGTTTTGTATTTATCGGGATTTTGAGTCTAATTATCTCAGGTATTGGTATTTTGAATCGGATTTTGAAATTGACATTTTGAAATGAAATTGGCATTTTGAAATTGCCAAGATTTTGAAATTGCCAAGATTTTGAAAGCCGATTCAAAATGCTTGGGTATTTTTTTACTCGATTTGAGGGAAGGAGTAGGAAGAGAGCAATGTTGTCTTCTCCTCTGTTTTTTCCCAGCTTGAAGGGAAGGAGGAAGACATATTTCTCCACAATGTACTGCCAAGTTTCTTTCTCCATCCAACTTTTGGTTGCCAACTTGATGTGGCGCCTGATCATTGCCGCCTGTTTGCCTGATAGTTGGGACTAAGTGCAATTCATCAAGATGGATGCAACAAAGGGATGTGATCGTGCCACCTCATGGTGGTAAGGCCGGGAAAGAAGCAATTAGGAGATGTGAAGGAATAGAGTGTGAGGTTTGTGTGCATTCTAATCGACCTTTTTGGGTTTTGTTGCTCCTCAACTTCGTTTCTTTTGAATCTAAGTGAAGGCATGCTACATTAACACATCATATGGACAACACATCCCTTGATGGGCATGTTGAAAGAGGCTTCATGATGTCTATAGATTAACGTGGTGTGTGCATTTGCCAATTTCATTTGAAAAAACCTATTTTCCGATCAAAAAAATAAGTGGTAAATTGCTATAATTTTATCTCCTTAATCAAATTTTATTTTGAAAAATATAATTATATATCCATATTAGAAATAATAAAAATATATGATATTTGTATTTTTCTCTCATTCAAGTAATCTATGCATGATTTTCTCACTCCATGGTTTTCCCTATAGTGTGTTCATAAGTGTTGTACATCTTTTATGGACATTAAGCTATACACGTCGTGTATGCATAGGCTGCATCCTCACGGAGAGAGCCATGGGATAGGTTTGGTGCACGAATCTTCACACATAATGATGTCATCATCCCATATGCAGTGTGCTTTTCCCATGGCACTTGCTTCATGGATGCATCGATATGCATACACGATGCGTGCGCATAGCATTTCTCTTTGTGCATGAGTTTCTCTTCCTCTAATTCAATGGAAGCTTTGCATGGCTTAATCTTTTGCTCCTTGCTTATCCCATGGCACTTGCCTCATGGATGCATCGATATGCATACACGATGCGTGTGCATAGCATTCCTCTTTGTGTAACGGTTTCTCTTCCTTTAATTCAATGAAAGCTTTGCATGGCTTAATCTTTCGTTCCTTCAATGAAAGTTGGCATGTGTTTCTTTCTTTTTTAGATGGTTTTTTTAATTGCTGTTGTTCTATGGAATTTAAGTCATGTATATTTTATGTAGACATAAGAATTTTCTTTTAATTTTTTATTTGGCATTGGTGGGTGTGCCAAAACATTCCGGACAATAGACCCACTTTAGGTTGAATTATGTTTAAGATATGATTTGTTTGGGGGAATGAGGCAGACACAGCTTGAGGCTGAGGCAACAATGGCTGTTGACTGATGGCAGCAAAGATGAACGCAACTCCCAAGGAACTTACCATGAGTGAGGCCATGACGGATGGGTAGCAACTGAACGATGACAATGATTACCAGACGACAACTATGGCTCATTTATTAGATGACATACTATAGGGAAGATCATGTGGATGTCGTTGTTAGTTGACATACTATAGGGAAGATTATGTGGATGTCGTTGTAGGCCGGTGTTGGGGTGGCCGTCGAGGATTTGGGGGAGATTGAGTTGAAGGGGGAAGACCGCATCGGATGCCGATAATAGCCTGTTTGGTCCAAAGTTTTCAATTATAGATTTTATTGTAGGTACAAAACTTGTAGGAGGGGGGAGGAAGAGAGGACTCCACATTAGCTTAAAAAGTCCATAGAAGATTTCCCTTCATTTCCCTGCTTAAAAAAAAGAAGATTTATACTGTGTTTGATTTCCTACTATTCTTATACATATTCATCTTACTTGAGAAGTACTTAATCCCATTTGTCAATCTAAAATGATTTGTGATTTTTTTTGCTAACCACATTACGGTGTCGTCCAAGCCTCCATATTCAAGATTATAAGGTTATTTTTCTATAGTTAAGAATGGTAATTGTTTAGTACTTATTTTATTGATTTCTATCTTGCATGTTATCTATGTTTTACTTAATGAATTTACTACTTAAAGTGTTGATTCTATAAGACTTTCTCATTGCATGTTATTTATGCCGAGGACCTCGTCCACAATTAACGTCTTCACCTCCCGGGAGGCTGGGAAGATAGTGTTCTCCGTCGACAACACCGCCTCGCCGAGGCACAAGGTGGCGGCCTACCGATACTCCGTTCGCAAGCCCTCGGTTATCGCCGCTATTTAAGAATGTCTAGGTCTTTAATCGCTCAAGTCATTTCCTCTATCCTTTTTTATGTGTAATATGAGGATTATGCATGCAGTAGGTTCTAAACGGGGGGCTTAAAGCACATTTTAATTGCGCTGTTTGCTTATGTGATATACCTCACTTCTCAAATATGTGTCTTTTGTGGTTAGGTCTTTGATCTTGATCCGGTGCTCCGCACACTTCATATGTTGGTTTCAGACTTGGGCTGTAAAGATTTCGAGAGAATGGAAGATTCATTTTATGTCTATTTCGAGCAACTATACATCCAATTTTCAGAATTGAAGCACTTGCAAATATGTGCCATCTTGGACTGTAATAGTTGCATGCAATAAACGTTTATTTGCTCTTGATATTACCATCCTTCGCACGTACAACACAATTTTTTGAAACCTTCCTTGATTAGAATGGGTCTCCTAAAATCATCATCTTGATTCTTAAAAATTGAATACTCAGCTTTCAAGGTTCTCATTGATGATGCATGTGTTTGATTCATACTTATCCTGAGATATAATATTGTACACATACTTGGTTATTGCGATGGTTTCAATCGGATTGTTCTAGATTCTAGCGATAATCAGTTTGCGATGGTTCAAAGCAACATTTTCATTTCCATGAAAGACTGACAAGGGGGGGATCCGCGTAGCAGTGGGCATTCTTTGTTGCCTTCCAAGAAGAGTTCATCAGAGACCGGCACTACTTTGATTGGAAGAGCTGCCCAAGTTCACAAAGCCCTTGCATTAGATTTATTTCAATCACATATCACACATTAAACATGCAAATTGGAGATTACGAGACATGTAGATCAATCGTTGAGACATACAAATTCAATCGAGTACAACTCGGGCTGCCTTTATAGAACTAAATAAAAAAGTAACAAAATAATAAAAAGGTTTTGGAATAACCAATTCTTACTTATTTATGAAGCTGCCAGCATGTGAGTGTGTTGGTCTAACAAGAACTGTAGTGTAATGAAATACAATATTAGTAAAGTAGATTTCTATAAATGGTTGTGCGCAAGTGATCAAACATATTAGTAAAGTAGATTTTTATAACCAATGTCTATAAATGATTATGCACATGTAATGAAATACAACATTAGTAAATTAGATTTCTATAAATGATTTTTTTTTCAGTTTTTTTGAGGCAATTGCAGCCCCTGTCTCCCTCTCCCTCTTCCGCGATTTTTGTTTGTTTTTTTGAGGTAATCACAGCCTGCAGTCCATGTCTCCCTCCATCTTTCTCAAAAAAAAAATTTCAGTTTTTTTGTGGCAATTGCACCCCGTATCTCCTGTCTCCCTCGCCCTCTTCCTCAAATATTTTTTTTTTGTTTTTTTGAGGCAATCGTAACCGCTACTGTGTTTGATTTTTTTATCTTTTTTTTCTTTAGATAAAATGGCAAAAGAGATAGTCAAGTAGACTGCCCTCGCTCTCTCTGTCGATTTTTTTTTTTTTCAGTAATTACAGCCAGCAGGCCCTCCGTCTTCTATGTTTGAAAAAAGAAAAATTCACGTAAAGGCAAAGCTTGATGTCATCAAGCAACGTACAATATGGAAACAGAGTGTTGTTACTTCTTATCCAGAATCAGATTGTCTTATTTCTAATATATTTTTTATATTTATGAGTGACAATCATCTATTTCATAGGTGAACGCATTATTCGGCAAGGTCTCAAAGTTGCCTATTACATCGGAGCAATACTCTCATGGACTGTAGTAAGAAGGTTACTCATTTTATGTTCATTCATGTACTATGTCTTTAATTACCTAGATACTATAGAAATGATGCAATAGATGCTATAGGTTCAATGTTGGAAATATGGATGTCCCCGGCTAGCCGAATATGGGCAACTTCACAAAATGTGCTCGGCTAGCCGAATGTGGCCGCATTCACAAACAGTTGCCATCCTCAAAATATTATCACCTTCTTCAAAATATTATCATCACTTTTAAATTATTATTGCCACACTTAAAATATTGTTTACTCCCTCAAAATTTTGTAACGCCCTCGAAATTTTTTTTGTCGCCCTCGAAATCTTTTGCGTGCCGAGAGGCACGGGCATTACTAGTATATATATATATATATATATATATATATATATATATATATATATATATATATATATATATATATATATATATATATATATATATATATATATATATATATATATATATATATATATATATATATATATATATATATATACTCCAGCCGTAATTGTTGACTTTCAACACATACGTAGCAACCTCTCCATTCAGTTACACCATTTGAATGGTGAACTCGAGTTCAGCTTCTCGAGCCTCAACAATTAATGCATGTGTTCAACAATTAATGCATGTGTTTTGTTCAAGTACATTCACATTCCTATTTTCGGATAAGATTAAAGTATTCGGGTGTCAAAGTAATACTCGTATGTTCACATTTCTTTCCTGTATGGTTAGTTCTTTATCTTGAATGATTTGGTGGTGTTTTGTTTCATACTCTTTTGAGCTTTTTATTGAACTTTTCTGTACTGCTGGTGCCGACTGATATTTGATTGAATGAAGTAAGATGAACATAGGTGTTTGTCTTTCTATGTTTACCCCAAGGCAGCTCCGGTTCTGAAAGCTTGTTGATATATGATGCGGGAGCATATTCGACGATCACATGTTTTGAGACTTGCACGTATCTTGAAGCTCGAATAAGAATAGTATAATCATTTTCTAATTAATAGTCCTTGAAATTAGTATTTTATAATAAAATAATTATTTTATTCCGAAATAGCATATTTTAGATTGTTCAATTATGAAAATTTTAAATTTGATTTTTTAGGTAAGATTTGGATAAATTCAAATATTTTAAATTAAAAAGTTATCATCTTTTAGATGTCGTTATCATTATTATTAGTGAAAATTTATCGAATGATTATGAATGAAATTATGTACGATTTGCCATGAGTTTCTCTGTGAGAGGAGAGCGAGCTCAACACCGATATGTGATTGGATTTTGCGAGAGGCCAAGGGAGCGAGGCCCACCATTTCTATCTTCTTTCTCCCCCTCTCGCGACTACAATTGAAGCCGCCCTGTATCTGATTTGGTATCACAGCAAGCTTTGACGGATTTTGATTCCTTCAAACGGTTTTTGGCAATGTTCGTCATTGTCATTGCGTTATCGTTCTCTGACATTTAGTCCTACAGGTTCCCTACCATCCTTGGTTTCCTCTACTTTCTTCCCTGATCTCGTCTCTTTACTCCCCACTTGGTGTTCTCTCTTCGAAAAAGAGTTTTTTTACAAATCCACCCCTAAAACAAGTTTAATTGTGTATTAACCCATGGAAACCTTATATTTGCAAAATTCACCCCTACAAACTTGAGGGTAGGCCACTAGGATCTGCTCGAGTCAGGTACGTTGTGTGCGGGTCAAGTTTTGCATGCGGACCGTTGTGTGCGGGTTAAGTTTCACATGCAAGCTGTTGTGTGTGGGCTAAGTTTGCACACGGGCCGTTGTGTGTGGGCCAAGTTTATACGCGGGTCGTGTGCCAGCCGGGTTTGCATGCGGGCCATTGTGTGCGAACTGGGTTCGATTCTTGGGTTAACTTCAGTGTCCATAAACATATTGTAATCTAAATTCATTATAGGAAAATGCTAATATGCAGCGGATTAAAGTATGGCAAAGTGCATGGCCGCACGTGTAGAATTTTTTTTAAAATTTTTTTTTTCGAGGGTGATTACCTACCCCTTGATGAGCCACATGTCAAAAATCAACTCATTCTAAGACCTATAGGTGCTTCAAATGTGCTCGGTATTTTTGACCGTTTGAACGGTCAAAAATACCGAGCACATTTGAAGCACCTATAGGTCTTAGAATGAGTTGATTTTTGACATGTGGCTCATCAAGGGGTAGGTGATCACCCTCGAAAAAAAAAATGTACACGTGGCCACCATAGAGGTGGCCGCACGTTAGCCGCATGATAATCCGCCGCACCATAGCATAACCTATATATATATATATATATATATATATATATATATATATATATATATATATATATATATAGGATCGGGATCCAGAAACACGCTACTTTGCCACAGAGTTAGACACGTATCTCCAAAACCCTAGATAGAGGTTTCAGAATTTGTTGATTTTTTGTGAGAATGATAACCTTGGCTTAGATAACACATCAGCAAAAAATCAGCGCATTCTAAAACCTATAGACTAATCAAATATTCCCTTCAATTTAACGGTTAAAGTGAACGGTCGATAAAGCTCTTTAGATTTGATGTACCTAAAGGGTTTAGAATGTGCTGATTTTTTATGGATGTGCTATCTAAGGGAAGTTGATCATCCTTACAATAAATAAATAAATTCTGAAACCTCTATCTAAGGTTTTGGATGATGCGTGTCTAACTCTGTGTCAAAGTAGCGTGTTTCTGGATCCCGACCCATATATATATATATATATATATATATATATATATATATATATATATAATATATATATATATATATATATATATATATATATATATATATATATATATATATATATATATATATATATATATATATAGAGAGAGAGAGAGAGAGAGAGAGAGAGAATACGGGGTATGAGCTGACAGTCAATTTGCCCATTTGAGTTGTCATTGGCAGTCGTCTGATTAAAACCATCAGCCGTTCATTTTATATAAATAATAATAATTAACTCTCTCTCTCTCTCTCTCAGCCGAACCCGATCTCTCTCTCTTTCTCTCTCTCTCTCTCTCTCTCACCCTCCTCCGGCTCTGGCTGTGCCCCCGACCGCCGGCGGAACCACCTTCCCCTCCGGCGCCAACCCGACCTCCTACGGCAACCGCCCGACCCCCATCCGGCAATCCCCTGACCCCATCCGGCAACCCCTCGACCCCATCCGGCAACCCCCCGTTCCCCTCCGGTAGCCCCCCGACCTCCGGCTCCCCGTCCCTCTCCGATAGCCCCCCGTCCCCCTCCGATGATCGCACTCAACCTTTCCGACAGGCACCCTAGCGCCGGAGGGGGTTCGATTGGTGCTGAGCCGCCAGAGAGTGCTGCAATCAGCGCCGGAGGCAAGGCTGCCAGGGTCCGGAGGCGGGGATGCCGGCGGTGGAGGTGCGATCGGGGCTGTTGCGATTGACGCTGGAGGAGAAATCAGCCGGAGAAGATAAGGCACCGGAGGTAGAGGTGAGGGTACGGTCGGGGTTGGTGCGATTGGCTGCCGGAGGGGGGTGATGCCGGAGGGTGCTGCCGGAGGGGGTGGTGATGCCGGAGGGGATGGCCTGGTGTCGGGGTTTCAGCGAGAGGGAGAGGGAGAGAGAGAACGAATACAGCTGTTATACAGTTTTTTTTTTATATTATTAACGAATGGTTGGATGATGGCAACCGGATGGCTGCCGGTGACAGCTCAAATGGGCAAATTGACTGTCGGCTCATGCTCCGTATCCTCTCTCTCTCTCTCTGTATATATATATATATATATATATATATATATATATATATATATATATATATATATATATATATATATATATATATATATATATATATATATATATATATATATATATATATATATATATATATATATATATATATATATATATATATATATATATATATATATAGGGGCATGCTATAATGCGGTAAGTGCGGCACCGCATAGTAGCCGTCTTATGCACTGCTGCGTGCATCGTATGCACGCAACGCGTGCATCAGACGACTGCGGTGTAGTCCCGCACGTACCGCATGCCGCATTATAGCATGCCCATATATATATATATATATATATATATATATATATATATATATATATATATATATATATATATATATATATATATATATATATATATATATATATATATATATATATATATATATATATATATATATATATAGAGAGAGAGAGAGAGAGAGAGAGAGAATACGGGGTATGAGCTGACAGCCCATTTGGGCATTTGGGCTGTCAGCTCACAGCCCTCCGATCCCCATCAGCGGCCGTCCGTTTTTTTTTTAAAAAAAAAAAAAATTTAACAGTTGTACCCCCTCCCCCATCTCTCTCTCTCTCTCTCTCTCTCTCTCGCAGCAGCCCAACCACCCTCCGGCTACTGCTCCGGCTCCCCCCTCCGGTCGCCTGAACCGGAGAAGATGGCATCGCAAGACCAGCCGTTCGGTCTCCGTTTACCCCTGTTTTCCAGTGCCCGACCTCGTTCATGGGCTGCACCATCTCTAGGCAGGCCCGGCAGGATCGACGGCTGAGCCCCTCGAGGAGCTCTCCCCACAGCACCCGTATCTTCTCCAGTCGCCTGAACCGGAGAAAATGGCATCGCAAGCCGGAGCCCGAGGGGGGAGGGGATGCAGGGCCGGGGGCGTAGGGGTCGGGGTCGGGCCGGAGGCGGGAGGGGACCGGGCCGGAGGCGGGAGCGGGAGCGGCAACGGCAGCGGCAGCGGCAGCCCGACCGGCTTGCGATGCCATCTTCTCCGGTTCCGGCTTGCGATGCCATTTTCTCCGGCTGTACCCCTCCTCCGGCTCCGGCTTGCGATGCCATTTTCTCCGGTTCAGGCGACCAGAGAAGATACGGGTGCTGTGGGGAGAACTCCTCGAGGGGCTCAGCCGCCGATCCTGCCGGGCCTGCCTAGAGATGGTGCAGCCCATGAACGAGGTCAGGCACTGGAAAACATGGGTAAACGGAGACCGAACGGCTGGTCTTGCGATGCCATCTTCTCTAATTCAGGCTACCGGAGGGGGGAGCCGGAGCAGTAGCCGGAAGGGGGAGCCGGAGCAGTAGCCGGAGGGTGGTTGGGCTGTTGCTGCTCGAGAGAGAGAGAGAGATGGGGGAGGGGGTACAGCTGTTAAAAAAATTGTTTTTTTTTAAAAAAAATGGACGACCGCTGATGGGGATCGGAGGGCTGTGAGCTGACAGCCCAAATGCCCAAATGGGCTGTCAGCTCATACCCCGTATTCTATATGTATATATATATATATATATATATATATATATATATATATATATATATATATATATATATAAAACAACAAATTTTGACCCTGATTTTTTGTGAGGATGATCAACATGCCATAGACAACATGCCTACAAAAAATCAGCCCATTCTAAAACCTCTAAGTGCATCAAAGAATGATGGGTTATTTGCTGGGTCATCCGACCCTGGCACTATATATATATATATATATATATATATATATATATATATATATATATATATATATATATATATATATATATATATATATATATATATATATATATATATATATATATATATATATATATATATATATATATATATATATACATATATATATATATATATATACATATACATATATATATATATATATATATATATATATATATATATATATATATATATATATATATATATATATGGGGAGGGATACTCTTACTCATGACCTCTTACTCATATAGTTACCTATGATCCGAGCCGTCCATTAGATCCCGACATACGGTTCGGATTAGATGGGGAGCTAAATCAATGGTGTTCGCATTAAATACCCGTATTAAAAGCCCGCATTTAATGCGGACACCATTGCGTTAACTCTCCATCTAATCCGAACCGTACGTCGGGATCTATTGGACGGCCCAGATCATAGGTAACTATATGAGTAAGAGGCCATGAGTTAGAGTATCCCTCCCATATATATATATATATATATATATATATATATATATATATATATATATATATATATATATATATATATATATATATATATATATATATATATATATATATATATATATATATATATATATATATATAGAGAGAGAGAGAGAGAGAGAGAGAGAGAGAGAGAGAGAGGAATGGGATGCTGCCTATCAAAGCAGCGTTTTTGCTGCTTTGAGACATTGTTTGACCATCCTAGAAGTTTTGGAATTTGATGAAATTTGGTGAGCGTGTTGTCTAGGGTAAGATGATCATCCTCACAAATTTTCATCAAATTCCAAAACTTCTAAGAGGGTCAAATGGTCGAAGCAAAATGCTGCAGATTTTAACGGCGACTGCAGACGACTGATTTTGCTTCGACCATTTAAACCCCCTAGAAGTTTTGGAATTTGATGAAACTTTGTGAGGATGATCATCTTACCCTAGACAACACCCTCACCAAATTTCATCAAATTCCAAAACTTCTAGGATGGTCAAACAATGTCTCAAAGCAGCAAAAAATGCTGCTTTGATAGGCAGCATCCCATTCCGGCCGTGTAACTTGCGGCCTTGACGTGTGGCATCCCCTTCGGGGGTATTTTTGAATTTTTTTTTTTTGGGGATTGATCACCTACTCTTGGATTGTACACACAAAAAATTTCAGCCCGATCCAAGACCTGTAGGCCGTCCCAATGTGTTGATCAAAATGGCAAAAAAAATGAACGACCGATAAACGATCAACACATTTGGACGGCCTACAAGTCTTGGATCGGGCTGAAATTTTTTGTGTGCCCAATCCAAGGGTGGGTGATCAATCCCAAAAAAAAAAAATTCCTAAAATAACCTCGACGGGTGTGGCCGCACGTTACCTGGCCGCACCGCAGCCGTCTGATGCGACGTGCGGTCAGTGCGATGCACAACGGTGCATCAGACGGCTGCGGTGCGACGCCGCACGCACCGCACTCCGCATTTTAGCATCTCTCTCTTGATATATATATATATATATATATATATATATATATATATATATATATATATATATATATATATATATATATATATATATATATATATATATATATATATATATATATATATATATATATATAGGGATGCTTAGGTGCGGTCTGCGGTCCGCAGCCGTCCGATGTACCGGCCGCATGCATCGGATGCATGGCTTGGTGTATCACACAGCTGCGGACCACGGACTGCAGATCGCACCTAAGCATTCCCCTATATATATATATATATATATATATATATATATATATATATATATATATATATATATATATATATATATATATATATATATATATATATATATATATATATATATATATATATATATATATATATATATATAATGAATTAAACATATGCACTACAATGAAAATGTATAGCTTACTACCAGTCTATAACCAGTTAAACGCTATGAACATATTGATAATTAAGTCAGATATGTTCTAGAAATCTATACATACTAAGGTCGTTTGTGTTATTATTTACAACTTTACCACAAAAATGAATTTTATGTTAATTATATTTTTACCACAAAAAGGAACAAAGACAAAAATAAATCGACCAAAACTACTGTTAAACCAGCAACCCTCAGCCGCCGAATGAATATGATGGGGGTGGGGGTGGTGATGCCCAGTGCCATTTGCGTTATTTACAACTTTACCATAAAAAAAACTTTTTGTTAATTATGTTTTTACCACAAAAATAAACAAAGACAAAAAGAAATCGATCAAAACTACGGTTAAACTGGCAACCCTCAGCCGCTGAATGAATACGATGGTGGTGGGGGTGGTGATGCCTGGTGGGTATGTTGTCACCAAAGACGGCCCGCTGCAGTGCCGACGGGTACGGACATGCACTAGTTTTATAAACAAAAGGCATGAGTTGTATCTACTTTAATATCCATAAATATAGTATTGATACAACATAAAATAGGATACTAAACGTCATCCGAGTAAATAATCAAACGGCAAAAGAAATAACATATATCTAATCGGGTCGGGTCGGGGTAGGATAATTCCGACCCGTTCCAAACCCGATCGGGTTTTTTTTGTAAATTTCAAATCCGTCCAAACCCAATTAGTTCCATCCCAAATCCAACCCAATAAGATCGGGTCGGGTTTTCAATTTACCTCGTTGCATTGCCATCCCTAGGGTGAGGAGATCGTTGGAGATGCTCTTGATCGGTCGTCCACTACCCAATCCGTCCTTCTTGCTCTGGGTCATTCTAGTGCCAACCTGAAATGTTGGTCGCACCATATTTCAACTTCTGACGTATTTTTACTTTTTATTTTTAGTAAGAGATTTGACTTCCGACGATGATACCCACAATTGGTTGGTTGCCAAAGGGATTGTGATTCCACTCCAAAGGCCCAAGTCAATGGGTAGGACATATATACATATATTTACAATTTAAATATTCAGACACAAGTATCACGTGGTGATTATAGATCATGATGGTGATTATAGATCGTGACTCGATCGATCCAATGCATCCAATTAATTATTTGTGAGCGAAGAGTTATTCATATCGTTAACGTTTACACGGAATGACGTGGCATCTAATCACAGCATCCCTTTGTCTGTCGCTCTGGACCAGAGTGTAGCCCACTAGTCGGGGTTGGGTGAAACGGACGGCTGTGATCGAGATATGTCATTCTATGTGAATAAATCCATAAGGGCTTTGGGGTAACTAGTATCTATATAACATGTTAGGGCCGTTGGGGTTATTATTTACAAACCTGCCATCCTCAAAACCGCACAAAGATAATTCGTCTATCTGATCAAATCGAGCGGATGAAAAACATATCGCCATCCTCATAACCTAAATAGCATCAATCTGATCAAATTGAATGGATCGAAAACATATTTCCATCCTCATAACTGATTCTATGATTTTTGCCGCACAAGCTCATGCATGATCTCTTCTTCGGGTCTCTTTCTATTTCTCTCCCTCTATCTCTCTATGATTTCATTTTATTTATTTATAGAAGTTCTCGACCTTCACCCCCCCACGTAGAGGTGTAAAAAAATCACATCAGCCCGAGCCCGGCCTGGCTCGAACATACCATGGGCCGAGCTCGAGTCACCACCTTGAGCCCGCAGCTCGGCCCGAAAGGAAGCCCGAAAGCCAGGCCCGATATAATTATTGTTTATTTATTATATATATACAAACTGGATATGTTAAGTATTAAGAAAATATGTTGTAGTGTTTTGCAGCTTCTCTATATCCTATAGGTTGAGCCTTCAAACTCTACTATGTATAGATTTTTTATTAAAAAGCTTATTGTTAGTTCAAACACGGTTCATCCTGGCTCGAAATTCCAAATATACTAGTAAGAAACTTGGGCAATGCTCAGATAAACTTGATGCACGCCAATTGGCACAGACGACATCATAGCCGTCCGAAGAAGTGTCCACGATAATTTTTAATGCTAATAAAAGTCAATGAATGATCATTAATATTAATAAATTTTTTAATTAATATCGAATGATCATTAAATATCATTGAATGAGTATTTATCATATTCTTAGTAGATTTTTAACAGGATTTACAAGAGAGCCACGTTCACACACGAGAGAAGGATTGTGGCTCTTCAAAAGAGGTATGTGTCACAACATGGAAGAGCAACTTCCATTTTAGTATTATACTATTGGATTAGATATATACCTGTGCCGGACTCGGGCTCGAACCCTTGCTCGAGATCAGGCCCTGCCCGGCCCGATGAGCCCATCCGAGCTTGACATCTCTAGGTCTGGCCTGATCCGACTTGGCTCGATTTACCCCCCTACCCCCACGCACAAGTTATATAATTTTTAGAAGGCCAACATTTCAAATAATACGTTTCTACGTGATTTCACAACTGTTTTTCGAAAAGTAATGCTATATATCCAACTCGTTTGCCAACTTTTGTTGCTGACTCCACGTGATGTGGATATGGGGACCATGAGATGAACCCTATGCGGATGCTATGTAAACGACAAACTAGTTGGCTACATAGCTTTTCCTTTTCGCAGAAGATAATACTTAGCTCCAACTAATGTTGGAGTACGTGGTGGGGTTCCACAAACTGACGTGGCTTTCATTGAATGATTGGACCATATCCCCCGAGTGAGAAATAAATCCCACAGGTAAGAGACCAGTCCAATCATTGATGTGACTGTTTACATTTTACATTTACTGATTTGAGATTTACTGCAAAGCATTCTTCTCTCCCCCAAATTGCCACTGTTTGAGATCAAACCAATCCGATTGAGTTTGAATCTTCTAAGGTTAGAAACCGTAGCCGGCCAATGCGTGCCACATGTCACTAAGAGCAACGTAGCCGTTGTGGCATAGGAGCATAGGATCCGATGGCAGGCATACACGATAGGTGAATCCGATGCTACGATGTCGTTATTGTCACGTGGCTACCGTTTTCAACCCTAGATTTTTGGAATCATAGAAGATTCGAACTCAATCCGATCGCCATAAGTATCATATGGTGATGTCCAACAACACCGTCTCCAATTATTAGCTAATAATCTCGGGTCTAGTTCCAAACGGATTTTTCATAGAATGGTGCCCAACTCTGTCATATTGCTAAGAATTGACATGGTTGCTTTTTGCATTACTTTTCTAACCCTCCATACGTGATAAATGTCATATCCGAACAACTTTTGATCTTTTGTGACCAATTTATCCTTACGATGTAGCCGCTGGTGAATATATTTATAAAAGTATAAATATAAACGGTTCTTCTTTTTTCCCGTTCATTCTCTGTTAGCTTCTACTCATCACAGGAGATCATGGTTCCAGACACCAAAGACAGAGAAGATCGGGCTTTGCTTTCAAGCCGAAGTCGAAGAATAGGTACTCCTCCTCACTCTACATTATGTCGTCATTTTTTTGAAATCCTAGAAACTCTAGTTCCCATAACTATGAGATTTTTAGGGTTTCTACGGTACAAAAGATGCTTTGAAACCGTGGAATGTAACCTGTGCATGTGCATTACATACTCGGGATTTCTAGGATGCAAGAGATGTTTTCGAATGTAGCATTTGCCTGCACAATACACAAGGCGCCCAATACACAAGGCCCTTAATGCACAAGGCCCTCAATACACAAGGCGCCCCTATCACAAAGCCCCGACGCCCCTTTCATAAGGCACCGTCACCTCTTTCACAAAGCAGCAATGCCTTTTTCATAAGGAGCCCAATGACATAAGGCACTGACAGCTCTCAATTGTGTCAAAAACCAATTCCAGCTATCATTGTTCTCTAATTCTTCAACCCCAAACGCTATCGAAAAGATATGATGATCACCATCTATGATGGTTGTAATAAATAATGTTCCCTTGTACTTTCCATTTAGATGTGACTACTACTAGTCTTAACAACCATCTTTGAATAATTCTTATAGATTGATCGAGAGCCATAAAGAAGCGTTTGGACCATCCTCCTTCTTGTAAAATTTTTGTAATTATTTATAGATTTTATTTCTCAAGCTCTTGACAATATACAGGATGCATAGCATATGAATTATCATATAATCCTCTTAGCTTCTGAATAACTATCTCTCTTGTCATTTATGCTTTCTTGTAGCTAATCTCCACTCCATATTCTTGCTGAATATCACATATAATAGCCTTTGACGTATACAATATGTGTGAAGTAAGATAAGACATCACAAACTCACTAATTAACTTGTTCGTGGCTTGATTTTAAAACATTATACTCAATGTTTGCATGTAAAGTATATTTATTTAATACTAAAATTATGATCTTCTAATTCTTGAATATCTGAAAAAGTTGAGATTCTTGGATGTCATTATTTATTTATATATCATTATAGAACTCTCCATTTACATATGTATCTTCAAAACTATATAAGAATTTATTCATTGTCTCTTGCTCTATCTTGACCTTCTCAATCTAGCATTTTCTATTTGGTTGAACAATATCTTCCTTTAGAATTATTAGGGGTGTGCTGGATCCAAACCAAACCGACCAAACCAAGCCAAACCGATCGATTTTGATCGGTTTCGACACACTTAATGGATCAGATTGGATTGGATTTTTAAAAAACTGATATGATTGGATCAATTGACGAATTTATAGATTTAAAACTGATTTAAACCGAACTGAACCGAACCAACATATGTATATACATATAATATTTTATTAATTATATCATATGTCCTCAAATACCCTTACTACCAAAAATCTTTGCAATACTGTATGATGGGTCACAATCAAATAAAAATCTTATTTAGGCCTAATGATTTGACAATAATTATTATTTTTAAGTTAAAACTAGGTCCTAATAGAATAAAAGAAAGCCCAATAAACATATGGGCCCAAACCCAAACTGACCATCCAATCCAAATCGATTTTAATTGGGTTGAATTGGATTGGATTCGAATCTCAGTTCGATTTGGATCGGATTGAAAATCCTCAAAACCGACTAAGCTTGGATCGGTTTGGGTTTTGCCTAAATAGGTTAGTTTGGAACCGATGCACACCCCTAAGAATTATGGGACTTCCTTTAATTTTCTATAGAGTTGTCGAAATCCTATATACAAATATATTAATAAAAAACCAAAAAAATATATAAATAAATTAATTAATGAAATTACTATAGAATAACACAATGTCATATGAACCTAATTATAGATGTTAAGGGAAATACGAAGAAATAGTTTCTTTCGGAAGTAGCATGCATATGACTTGGTATGACTAAATTGAATCATATCCAATATGGCATTTGTTATTGTTTTTGAACAAAATATTTAGTACATCACAACCATATCCACTGCTATCAATAAATGAATCACCACCACAATTGGTAGGCTTTATGTTAAGGTTTATCCTCTGGTCAATAGGATCCAGTTTAGTATTTTGGTGCAACCTTAAATCAGGAGTAGGATATTCATTCAAGTCTATGATAAAGCTATCATTTCTTAACTATATACCTGCATCTTCAATCTTCATTACCAGAGGTACATCTGGAGATTTGGATAAATTTTGACATACTTTGGTTCAACCGGTAGACATTTCGGATAACTTTATTTTCAAAACATATGGCGGGTTGTATATAGGAACATTACATTTCTTTTCTTTTGTTATGATCATCGAGATATTAGCATTGTTCACGTTAGACATATTGTGCGCAATAAATAAAGATACATCATCATTCATAATATCTATATGAGGACACAAAATTGTAATGGGATAAAACATCTTCAAAAAAATATCATACCCTTCAACACTAATATCCATGATATGATAGAGTTTTTGAATAAGTTGGCCAAAGGAAACAGAGAGTCGCAAACTAAATATTTTGTTTGTATCTCCCTTATGCTGATCATATTTCTCCTTGACTTTAACTAATTATCCATCATAAATGCATAATACGGGTAGTGGTAAATCCATATATGATACACAACAATAACAATAAATAAGGATTTTAATCGTTAACATAGACTTCAAAATTTAATGTCTACTTAAATGCGTCGATGCATTGTTAAATATATATTGTTGTATTTTTAAATGTGCGCCGACACATTTCTAAATATGCACCGACGCATTGTTAAATATGCACCGTCACATTAATAGCACGTCCCGAATTTTACTGCACAACAAAAAGAGTGTGAACATATAGAATATGGGATAGAATGAAGGATTTAGGAGATTTAGGGTTTTACATCTTGGGACAGTTTCGACGAACCTTTTGAAATCGGTCGATGCTCTTCGAAATATGAGAAAATTTTAAAATCAGATACTTGAATTTCTATTGGGGGATCTAATGTACAAAGATGAGTATGAATCACCTTTGAAATCTACTGATGCTCACCGAAATTTGGAATCGTACGAGATGAGGACGGATCACATTTGAAATCGGACAACTACTTGCAAATCCGACTAAGTGGGTAGTTGATTTTTAGATCTAATTGGTAAAAGCGTTGTCGATTGAGATAATGGGAGAAATTTAAGGATCTTCCCTTTGGAATTGGGGGTGAAGATTTTTTAACATTACGAGGATACGTTGGTCACCAAAAAATATATGGTCAGAAAAATAATGTAAAAAGCAATCGGGTCTATTCCCAGCAATACGGTAGAGTTGGGGGCTACTATTGCAAAAAACCTCGGATCCAAATCTCGACCAGAGTTTCGTGGGCTGGCTAACGTGGGAATCTGGCCCCTCTGTAATAGTCTATTTCTTTCGTGGCCCATCCGACGTGTGATCCACAGTTCCGTACCCCACTTGTCAAAGCTCCAGTTGGCATCGGGCCCCACTGACAGCTATGACCCACATTACATAAGAACCTTGTCACGACTCCCATTCTCTCTCTACCGGCCTATATAAACAGATTGGTGGGCCGGAGATGTGTAAAAACTAAAAAGAGAAAGGTGCCGTTTCTTCTCTTTCATCGCTCACTATCCCTTTCTCTCTCCTCTCTCCACTTGGCTAAGTGATCGAGCTTAGGGGGGGCATATTGATGGCAATGGCCGCCGGTAGGGACTCGGAGAGGGGCGGCGCCGACATCGAGCAAGATGGTGTCACGGAGCCGCTGATCCATGGGAAAGAGGAGGGTGGATCATGTGGCGAGTCCGACGACGGCCTCGGCGGGGGATCCATAGGGATGGTCTTGCTCGGCACGGCGGTGGCCGTCGCCGGTTCGTTCGAGTTTGGAACATGTGTAAGCAGCTCGATCTTGTCTAGCTTTGCTCAAATTTCATTAATTGGGCTGACCCATTAAAGGGTGATGGGTTGGTTGATTGGGTGCAGGTTGGGTACTCTGCACCAACTCAAGCTGGGATCAGGAGCGAGCTCGGACTCTCTCTACCGGAGGTGTGTATGCATCTTTACTGGACAAAATGAGCATCGTTATGATAGAGAAGAGTGTAATCCCGTAGCTAACAAAACCGTAATAACTATAGAGAGAGAGAGAGATTTCATCTAATGATCAGAATTCCTTTTTTTTTAACTGTGTGTGTGTGAGAGAGAGAGAAACTTAGGGACTTTTCATCTAATGATCAGAAACCCTTTTTGCAAGAGAGAGAGCTAGACCTTTTATATAATGATATATAATGAGAGACTTTTATGTAATGGCATGGAGAGAGACACTTAGGGACTTTTCATATAGGGAGAGAGAGAGATACTTAGGGACTTTTCATCTAATGTTTTTTTTTAAAGTAAGAAAGAGAGACCTTTTATATAGAGAGAGATTTGATCACTTATGGGACATCCCAGATCGAGCGAAATACGGGATATATTTTCAACCGTCCGATTGGAATGAATCTAACGAATGGGATTCATTCGGACAAAAAACAAACATTGTTACTGTAGCGGCTACAGTAACAACGAATTTTTGGTCCGGATGAATCTCATTCGTTGGATTCATTCCGATCGGACGGTCGAAAACATATACTGTCTTTCGCTCGGTTCGGAATGTCTCGCAGGTGATCAAATCTCTCTCTATATATATATAGAGAGAGAGAGGAATGCTTAGGTGTTGTCTGCGGTTTGTGCGGTCCGCAGTCGTCCGATACACCGATCGCGTGCATCCGATACACGAAGTGGTGCATCGGACGGCTGTGGACCGCGGACCGCAGATCGCACCTAAGCATGCCCCTATATATATATATATATCACATAAAAAAAGAATTATTATATGAGAATTTTAAGAATTTCTTTTTTTAAGAGAGAGAGAGAGAGTTCATGCAATGATAAAAATTCTTTTTTTAAGTGCCCATGAGTTGGGAGTGCTTAAAAAAAGGTTTAGGTGGGCCAAGCTGGGTAGGTATCCAACCAACCTTTATTGGGTGCTGGTGCGGGCTTTCACTTCGCCCGCAAGTGCAAAATATCGATCACATCCGGAAGGATAACTCTGTTGCTTCCTACATGCCTCCCATAAAAAACTCAGACCACATATTTATTATTTAGGTTTTTTTGATCTTACACCCACTTAATTGGGGTAACTAAAATATCCCCCCTTACCTTAATTTTTGAGTCTTGTCCCTCTGAAAATCACTTTTCTATTGCAAAAGGCTATGTGGATTTTCGATCAACAAGGAGTAAGACTCAAAAATTAAAGGATTAATATGTGAGAGGTCCCTGACAACAAATCCATCATATAAACATGGCACCAAATAGTTTTATTTAGCCTAAGATTCTGATTTTCATGATAAATTCGAAACTACCCCCGTTTCTTCGATCTCCCTTCTCTTCCGAGCAATTTCGGCGGCTGCAGCAAAGGCAACAAAACCATCGATGAGCAGCTCCGGTGGCGATGGCGTTCGGTGGTGGTGGCGGTTCGACGAGCAGATCTCAGGTTTAGGGTTCATCCCATGGGTTGTAGATCTCAGGGTTAGGTTCGGTTTGGTTTGGCGGCGGTGACGAGCGGCGTTCGGTGGTGGCGAGCAGCTCTAGTGAGCGGTAGGGTTTGGAGGTTCGATGGCAGCGAGCAGCTCCAGCGGCACCGTTCGGTGGCGATGGTGGTTCATTGGTTCGGTGGCATACCAAAAAAAAAATTAAAATGCTGTGGAGGGTAATTTCGTCCATAGTATTTTAAAGTCTTTAGGCTTAAAAGCATCTTCTTAAAAGGAGTTTTCACCAACTCTCTCAAAATAAAACCAAAGGAGTTACTATTTAATTATCCCGATATGCTAGGGGGCAAAGTCAAAAAAACCCTTTTTTTTTTTAAAGAGTGACCCATGTAAAAACATCTTCACATTCTAGAGAGAGAGAGAGAGAAAGGGAGAGCAAAAGAGAGATATTCATGCAAACGTGACAATGATTGCTTACTAATTAGTACCAAAGGTTCACTATTGGTCCGATATTCCACAATAACAATCTACCCATATTGTCGTGACCTTAGTTTGAACTGATCCACAATCAATATTTAGCAAGTTAGGTCTGATTTTAGTTCAAAGGCAACACAATTTTTACTAGAACTAATAAGTAAGTCACACATATTTTTTCTTTTATAAATTATAATCTATCAATCTTACGCAACTTTGTGCCACATGGCTCCATGGTTAAAATACGAAAACAAAAAAAAATCTCGGATCATTGGATTCGAAAGTCTACAAGCATGCCCCTTAAGTTTCTGTGGGTCTAAATGATTCGAAATTGTAGCCTCTCACGATCTTCCTTCTCTCTTTATCACGCAAGTGAATGGTTGACTTTTAATCTTCGCACCATCACGTCTTTATCCTACTGATCTCTCTCTAAATTAGATAATAATTAGTCGTGATCTCTCTCTCTTCCACTATGCAACACACTTGTCAATTTTTTTGCTTGCATTCATGCATGTTAGGTTAAACTTTTCAAGATCTTTGACCTTTGCTCAGCCTAGCCTGTAATGATCTAACATAAGTAAAACGCAGCCTAATCCCACTTTGTTCATTCGGTATTGATAGGAGTTTGGAGTGGGACTTGTAGTCAAGTTCTCACAAGCAGAGCTTAAAAGTCCTTGGGTAAAATCTAGCTATTTTAAAATGTCACATACTGATGTGATACTTTGACATTATAGCCGAGCCTGATATTTTCTCTACCCCTTCCATCACCATGTCCCTGACTCCTCGTCTAGGTATGGCAATGGTGCAGTTTTAGATAAAATCAAATCCGAAACCGCACTGCCACACCGAACCGATACATTAAAAATGCACGTACCGCACCGCGATGGTATACCATTATGTAAAACCAAAACGCACCATGCGGTGCTGTACATCACGGTTTATCATTATAATGTCATAAATGGTAGAGTTTTATGCATTTTGGTCAAACCTGAAACCGCACCACTATCCGAAATCGAAAACCAAAACCGTACCGCACCACGACAGTGTTATATTTTGGCAAACCAAAACTGCACCATACGGTGCAGTTTACTGCAATATTAAACCGCATCGCTACCACCCCTATCCTCATCTCCTCATTTCATATATCTCATATTGTGCATTGTTCATCCAAATTAAGTTCTTAAAATTATAAAAATGTTATGGTCAAATGATCAAATGATTATTAGATATTAAGTATTACTTGGGGGTGGCAATCGGTCGGGTTACCCCTATCCATATCCATACTCATTCGGGTATGGCAGGGTCCATACCCGACTCATACCCATTTAGTTAGAAGAGGGTCCATACCCGATCCATACCCAATCGGGTTTCGGGTTTTGGTTCGGGTTTCTGATGTGAATTAGATGTAATTTTATCTATTTTTCTCCATCGATATATTCAATTATTTGCGAAGAAAAATCAAGGTATCACAATGCAATGTTAAGAAGCAATTTTGGTTTCTGATTACAACAGTTTTACTAGAGTATAAGTTTGGGTAGGGATACGGGTTCGGTTAGAATTTAGATATATGACCATGAGTTTGGAGTCAAACGTATTATTTACTATATGCAAGTTAAAGGGACAAATGGGTTTCAAGTCTGGGTATTGAGGTATCCATACCTATACCCAAAAGTTAATCGGACAGAGTTTTTATATCCATACCCTACCCAAATCATGTTTCGGGTACAAAATTTGTTTCCATACCTAATGTCTCGGGTTGGGTTTTCATAGTCCATTGCCACCCCTAGTATTACTATTGATATTATTAAAATATATAATTTAATTTAATAAAAATTTAATTTTAACTACTTTATTATTAAAGTATTAATTATTAAATTCATAATTACTTAGTACTTGTTATTAATAAATAAATAAGGAATGGTAGGGTAAAAAAAATCAAGGTCGGATTGCAGGTCCTATAGGCTAAGGTAGCATATAGGTTCTCTCGGCTTAACACCCAATGTTATAGCATTGCTTGAATTTTATCTCGGTCAAATTAAACTCAAGATGAGGTTTGATCAGTACGTGCTCGTACAAAACCAACATCATCATGATATAGCCTTATCAGCACTAGTAAATAATAATGATGAGGATGATGGATGTTGATATTAATGATAATGATTGATATTGGTTTTGATTTTGAAATGAGATATATTAGCATGTATCTCATGAATTTTTAAACACACTTTCCTTGTCAATGTTACAGTATTCTATGTTTGGCTCCATATTAACCATCGGTGCGATGATCGGTGCGGCCACTAGTGGGCGGATAACTGATTTAATAGGTCGCAAAGGAGTAAGAAGCATAATACTATATCATTCAAGTGTAACAATACTCTTATATATTTATCTAATTTTGGTCTATTTTATTGAAGCAGGCAATGAGAATCTCAGCTATCATCTGCATTATAGGTTGGCTTGCTATATACTTTGCTAAGGTTTGTTATATCAATTACTAGATATTGATGCTTGAAATTTTTATTTCTAAAATGTGCTATAAACATGATGTGCATCTCCTCTCACTTTTTAAAGGGTTATTTGATGCTCTACGTCGGGAGAGTTTCCTCGGGCTATGGAATTGGGGTTCTTTCTTATGTGGTATGATTCCATACTATGCATATTAGAAAACGAACATCTTTTTCTTATGAAAAAGGAAAAATGAATAAATTAAGAAGTTAAATATTCTACTTCCAATAAGAGTGACAAAAACATTGCTACATGTCAATAAATATATATTGTATTATATTATTTTAAAAAAAATTAATGTTATATGTATTGTTTATTTCATAAATTGAGTTACATTTTTAAATATGAGCTTACTGTCTGACAGGTACCAATATTCATAGCTGAGATAGCACCAAAGAATTTGCGAGGAGGGCTCACAACCCTTAATCAGGTTAGATAAATCTAATATTGATTTTGTTGTGTTAATGGTTCAAAGATTAATACAATAATTATAGAAAAATAGAGTTGTAATTTGCTAGTTATTACAGATGCTCACCAATCCTATCATCATGAAAAAAAAATAGTAATAAAATCTCTATTATTTCTATATACTCGATTAATTGACAAGTATTTGTTTAATTTCAGCTAATGATTTGTGCTGGAGGTTCAATTGTTTTCATTGTGGGAACTTTCGTTACATGGCGTAGGTTGGTCTTACTCGGTAATTTCTCATCATTATTAAATAAATAAATTTTGGACTACAAAATGTATGACAGTGTAGTACCAAATCAAAAATAATAATCTTGTTAAAAAAAGGCGATGCTCGAAATATAACAAAAAAGTCAAAATACAATATGCCACCAGTCATCATGTCTTTTGAAATATGACTACTTACTTGGTAGTTTTATCTAAAAGAATATAAATAAATATAATGTATACAATAATTTATCTCCATGCAGGACTCATTCCTTGCTTTGTTCTACTTGTGGGTCTCTTTTTTATTCCAGAGTCTCCAAGATGGCTGGTAAGATTTGTCTCTAATGAACAACTACGTGCCATGTAGAATATGAACAAATATCAAGCAATGAATTCATTAAATGTAAACATCTCAGGCAAAAGTGGGACATCAAAAAGAATTTATTTTTGCATTGCAAAGTCTTCGAGGAATAGATGCTGATATTTCTCAAGAAGCAACAGAAATTCAGGTTGTTAATCATGATTTAATATATATTATTAATTGGATGATTGTAAGATTTTAATGTATAAGAGGAAATGACCATAAGAAGTTAATTTTATTGTGCAGGATAATATAAAGCATCTTCAGAGCCTTCCCAAGGCTAGGTTTTTGGACTTATTTCAAACTATATATATCCGTTTGGTCATCGTAAGAAATCACTTTAATGTTATGTCCTAATCACTGATATATCATTAGGGAGCACATCATGATCGAAGAATAATGATGCACAGGTTGGGGTCGGGTTAATGGTTTTTCAACAGTTGGGGGGTATCAACGGGATTGGATTCTACGCAAGTGAAATATTTGTGTCCGCAGGTAAAGCTGATCCACTACTAGAACTAGCACTACTCTCAATAGCCATAAAAGTATACATATTTACTTCCATAATGTAATTACAGGATTTGCTTCAGGCAACCTTGGAACTATTTTGATGGGCTCTATACAGGTTAAAACTCTTTAAGTATCATCTATTTATTAAGTGACTCACTTATAGATTGCTAAGCATATAACTAATTTATACAGGTTCCCATTACACTAGTGGGTGCTATTCTAATGGATAAAAGCGGAAGAAGACCACTTCTAATGGTAGGATAAGTAAAAAAATCTGTTTTAATTCTAAAATCAGATATAATTGAAGATATTCACAAGTATGAGGGTTTTATTTTTATTTTAGGTTTCTGCATCAGCAACATGCATAGGATGCTTTTTAACCGGGATATCATTTTATTTGAAGGTAACCGTCAATTTTCTTTTCCTTCAATCAATCACTAAACAAAAATATCACATAATTGTCAGTTTAATACTAATATGCTTCTTTGAACTAGGGACAAGGAATACACGCACAATGGGTTCCAATGCTTGCTCTTTTTGGCATAATGGTAAAAAAAGATATTTTTGATATTTGTTCCTAATAATTAGCTCTCTCTTGTTAATATGCAATAATATCCAATCATTTTCTATATAATTATCATAATTATTAAGAAATTGTTAAGCTTAACCTTTAGTTTTAGATAAGTATTCAACCAAAATCTTACAAAATTCTTGAAACATGTATAATTGGATTGTATGTAATATTCATATTTCAATACGATTGATGAGAAAAAAATATTAATATATTCATATTTTCATGTCAATGCAATATAATGTTACTTATGTTTATCAATAAATCTTTATATTCTTCAAGTTAACCAATGAAACAGGTATACATAGGGGCATTCTCAATAGGAATGGGAGCTGTTCCTTGGGTTATAATGTCAGAGGTAGGAGATCTAACATGATCTAATTTTTATTTTATAATAATGGTTTTAATGATTTATTTAAAACTTAAAATGAATGAAAACTGTTTAATCATACGAAAAAGTTACATGTAGATATTTCCACTTAACATAAAAGGAATTGGTGGAAGCTTAGTGACTCTGGTGAACTGGTTCGGTTCATGGCTGATTTCATATGCTTTCAACTTCCTCATGAGCTGGAGTTCTGCAGGTAAACAACTTATATGACTCAACCCTTTCAACTTCGCAACTTTTCAATCGAGGCTAACATACGATTATTAATCTTTATATATATTGCAATGCTATTGGAAAAATATCAAAAGATGATAAAATAATATTTCAATGGAATTGAAACTATTTAATCATTTTAATGGATGTAATTACTTGGCATTTGGAAGTGTATCTATTGGAGAATATTGTTTTATTGCAACTATTTAACTTCTAGTCTATTCCACATAGATGAATGTATTTTTCTATATCAAATCTTATCGTCTACCATCTTTTACCTTGTCCAAGGGGACATTGTAGGGTGTTACCTAGTTGCAATAACTTGAAAAATATAACTGACAAAATTGATCCCTTAACCTAAAAACTGGTCTTTTATGTTTCTCGGTATACCCCTCCAATGCCAAGTTAATTTGCCCAAATTTTTGGCAACTATCCTTGATGGTTTGCACCGGGCTAATAACTGGTCAAAAAATTCATATTAATGTTCCCTATATAATTGACTACATCTTCGTCGAATGAGACTTGGATGATAAATATGATGATGATGGGTGGAAGCCTTATGATCCCAACTAATGTAGTATAACCTCACTACCAGGCATAAAAAATAAGACCTTTAAGATTAGTCTTTTATTACCAGCCTATTCCTAATTAACAATAATTTTATTTTATTTTATTTTTTTAGGTGGTGATAGAATAAAGAATATAATAAATTTTAGATTTTATCAAAAATCAAAAGAAAAGAGAGCTTGTTGATAGGATCAAGAAAGATATATGTATAAAGAATATATGAATCGGTCATAAGTTTACATGCATATTTTGGTTTCAGGTACCTTTTTTATCTTCTCTGCGGCCTCTGCAACAGCTGTCATATTTGTAGCAAAGATAGTACCGGAAACCAAAGGACGAACGCTAGAAGAGATTCAGGAGTCAATAAATTCTGGCAAATGAAGATACATAAGAAAGTTGAATATCTGGTTTTGATATCCATCTTAAGTATTTATTGATCAATTCATTGTGCTAGTGCTGGGTTTATCATAATATTTTTATTTCTACTCTCATGGATGGCTTCAATATTTGAAAACCATCATTGAAATTATATGAGAAACTAGTGAATAATTCATTGTGTAGAGATTTTCAAAATTGACTGGCTCAAATCAATTTTTGCATGGTTGTTTGCCAAGGCCACAAGTGAGATCCAAATGTTGTGTAATATATATTTTTTAATAGGAACCATGGGGGTCCATTTCATGGAGCCCCAGCTCGAAATTTAGAAATAGAACTACAGTTATTCAAAATTTCCTTCTCTGCAGTAGCAAGAGAGGAGATACATTGTACGAGAAATTGTATGAGAAATTAGTGAGTAATTGATTTTGAAGATTTTTAAAATTGAATGTATCAAATCATTTTTTGCTGGTTGCTTCACAAGGTTACAAGAGAGACCCAAAGGCTATTAAATATTCTAATTAGAAAGACAAATAGACTGACACATGGGGTCAAGACATCATCTCATTGCCTTCAGAACACCTTTCCCCTTTATATATGGTTTTCAACAATGGCGGTCCCTACGTATGAAAATCCCTGGTATGGTCTAAATTTTTGTGAGATTTGTGTTAGAATTGGTGTGTTCTAAGCTTGTAAACTTTGGTTTTTGATCTATTAATAAAGGATGAATGTTATTATATGAGATGCATGTTGGTACGTAACATAGTTACGTGTTCTTTCGAGAACATAGAGCCATGACTACATGATAGTCCACTAAGTTGAAAACAAAGTGGATTGGTCCCATGTAACCTAAAATAAGTTCGCAACTATGATCAAGTTAGTCACTTCATCACGATAACCCCGTCAAGTAACCGAACGAAACCAACACGGTATAGTGTCTGTGGCCACCAGGTATAATGTCTGTGGCTGAACGGAACCAACACAGTGCACAGATTGGTGAGTAGACATCAGTGCACTAAGCTGTATTTTTATTTAGGATAAAACAATCCAAAACCCTGAGGAACCATGATTGGTGACCTAACCAGTTATGTATTGCTTTGGTGCACCAATGTATGAGTATTTAGTTATGTAATCCAAAACCACGGTGTGTTGGGATACCCGGCTGGCATCGCATCAACATGCTACTCATGTAGGTCATTCATATCCCTAACAGGAGGTGCATTCCTTGACCTGACTTACATTGTACCATCCAGACCTGGTGGTCATTAGTTAGACTATTGCACGGAGGAATTAGAATAGAACTCTAAGGAAGAAGAAAACTCCGGCTCTAGCTCTAGTATCTCCTTTCTTCCAGTGATTAGCCAACCAAACAACCAACCCATTTTCTGTATGCCATAATGGTCCTTTTATACCTGAAATATGTGCTGATATGAGAGTAATAAGGTGGCATCAGGCTTGGGCCTTCATGCGGGCCGTTGTCTGGGCCCAATAGGGGGGCATGATTTATGGGCCCTGTAGAGTAGATCCATGGGCCTGAGCTTGCCTTCTTAAAAGCCATTGCACAGGCCTCTGTCTGTCTGGTCCGATATAATTTTTGCACCCACACTCTCCTCTCCTTTCAAAGACACAAGCATCTGCAAGGATCTAGGAGGCAAACTACGTGCTTAAAGTCTAAACATACAAGGCTCAAGCGGTAAAATAAAGCATGCAATGATATTTTTATGTGGAAACCCCGAATAAAAAAAAACCACACGGGGACCGTGATCCTAGAGGTGTAAGTGATCCACTAGAAAGACGAAGGTATAAGAGTCCAGATAGTTAAGCTCTGCTTCGGTGATGGTTAATCTCTCCCAGATTTTACTAGATAAAGGTAGATTGTCGACGGTCTTGTTTAACTCATCACTTCTCGATCAGATATAGCGTATGCCTATCATGTGGTGGGTCAATTTGTCACTGCTCCACATACTATTTACTATGCTGCAATTCTTTGTATTATTTGCTACCTTTGAGGCACTCTATCATGACCATTGTTGTTCTTTTCCGACTCTTCACTCAACTTTGTGGATACTTGGTTGATGGTTAGGCTGGTGATGTTTAGAATTGTTGTTCACTTATTGGCTACTTCATGTTTCAAGGCCATTCTCTTATTTCTTGGCGTGCCAAGAAATAGGATAATATTGCTCGCTCTATTGCAAAGGCTGCATACCATGCCATCTTAGATTCAACTTGTGAGATTAAATGGCTCAACGTCTACTTGGTGTTTGAGGTTTTGTATCTCTGTATCAACACCGTTATATTATGACAACTAGAGTCCTATTGAGATTGCCACCAATCCAATTTCCTACCAAGCATATCGAGATCATGGTTTTAAATATCCCTTATAAATGACGATAAATCGTAGATTTTTCCTTATCTCTAGGTGGTGATACAAAAATCACAAAGAATCCCCTTTTTATGTGATATCAAGGATTTATCCCCCATTTATCAGTGATATAACACCAAAATCCTTAATATATCACATATCACTAATTATCCCCATTGTCAATTATAAATTAGGGTACAATCCATATAGAACTCTGTAAAATAGAGAAAAGTTACCTAGCTTCATAGATATGTCGCCCAATTTGCTCAAAGAGGGATTTTCCTCTATTTTTTTTCTTTCCCTTTTAAATATTTGGATTTCTAAGCCAAATATAAGACCTCCACAACTTATTATTTGTGGATTTAGGGCTTTACTTTGTGGATGTGAGGAATTTTCAACAATTAATTCAAAGTTGAGATGTTTTTTTAAAATTCTTTTTATTAATCTTAATATCTTTAATAAAATAAGATAATAAACTTGTTATGCATCAATTTTAATGTGATTCAACATGTTTATCATATAACGAATATGAAATTGATTAAGTTCTATGTAATTATGGGTTTTCATCTATTTAAACCCAGTGAAAGTTTAGTATGTTACTACTAGACACTCGATCTACATGGTATCCAATTTTTTTTTAAAATAATAGCATAAAAAATTAAGTTATTATATGCGATGTTTATTATATTTAATGTTTTATGAGTTATTATATTCTTTATGTTTTACAAGTTATGAGATTAAGTAATGGATTATGCCGTTTGCTAGATGTTAATCATGATTGAAATTGTTTGGTATCTTATTATGATTTTTTAATTTATAGTGTTAGAAAGTGTTTGATAGTCTACAAATAGTGTTTAACAGTTCACACACTCATTTATAGAGTTTCAATTGAGTGTCATCTCGAATATATTTTTATATGTTTTTGGTCATAATGGTGTATTTTACATCCTAAAGGAATATATAAAAAAATTCCCCCAAAAAATTATTAGGTTGCCCTTTATTTTTTGACCTTTTTACCCCCAATTTTTAGTGATAATTAGGGGTGCAACTCGGGTCAGGTTGGTTTGGGTTTGAACCAACCTGGAGCCGATCCAAACTAGTTTAATTCTACCATATTGAAACCTGAACCAACCCGACTTGGGCATAGACCTGAACCAACCCAACCCACACTAAGGTTGGGTTGGATATGGTCAGTTCTCGGGTTGGTAGTTGGTCTAAAAAAATAATGGCCATATGCTATTTACTAGCAAGCAGGAGGTCCATGTTGGGCTTTAGGCTTTAGCCACTCATTGAGTTCTCTTGGTAGTTGGTTCAACGTTAGCAAATAACTAATGTTTACTCAGGTGCTAGTGTGATGTTGCCCAAAAGTCCAATTTGTTACACGTATATTTGGCCTAATATATATGAGTTCGGTTCTCGGGTTGAGTTGGGTCTACCTGAGCCCCATCTCGGACCCGACCCATATTTAGTCGGGTCCAAAAAAGTTAGAACCAAACCAGCCCGTTTAGTTAAAATGCCCAAACCAAACCTGGCCCATTTAGGTCGGGTTGGGTCGGTTCTCGGTTTTACCCGACCCAAATTGCACCCCTAGCGATAATGATATAAGTGATAATTTTTTGATTTTTCCTTCGGGCCACTTGGTGATAACGATAATGATACTTAAAACACTGATAGAGATTGACTGCCATCTAGTTTGACATTATTTTCTTATCATGAAGAAAATCTCGCTTTAATCTATCTCGTCATATTTTCAGCTTGCTAACTTCTTCACGGAGTCTCATACTCTACAACGCTTAAGCTTTTTATTGAGAAAACTCCTGGTGTCTTCTTCACGAAGTCTCATACTCTACAACACTTCAAGTTTTTATTGGGCAAACTCCTTGTGTTTAACGTACCCACAACGAGTTTGAGGTGGGGATGTTATATGTATTTTATTGGGCAGACTCCTTATTTAATCCCCTTGTAGTTTATTTTGTTCCAAATTGCACCCTAAAGTTTGAAATGTTTTTTTTTTTTTGAGAAATCCCTCTAAGAAAATTGAGAGACCCCTACCAATTTATTAAAGCAGAACACAATAATACAAAGAGGGCCTGACTGACTTAGTTACAGAGATCAAGGAGGAAAACTCGATCGGGTCCCCAACGCGGCATTACATGCCCAGAGATGGATAAGGGATTTGATGTGCGAGATAACATCATCCATCGAGTCGCTCCTCCCCTTAAAGGTCCAGCGATTACACTCAAGCCAAATCATCCAGGAGACCCCAATAACTAGCATGTCCCACCCCCACCTCGTGGGGCCTCGGAACTTCCTACGCCGCCAGGTCCCCCACAGGAGCTCAACGGAGGCCGACGACGAGTACAGATCCAATTTCAACAGGAAGTGGGACCACACCTGCTTGGAGAACCCACAACCCAGCAGCAGGTGATCAGTAGTCTTTTAGGCCAGGCCGCACAGCTCACAGGTCGACACAGACATCCTGGGTTGTTCCGTCTTATAAGGTTCACCTTGGTTAAGATCCAATTTTTGAATGCGAGAAGCATGAAAATCCTCGTCTTGTGAGGGCATCTGGTGCGCCAAATCGCCCTCGCCTGCGGGTAGAACACCCCCCCAAAGTTCAGAAACTCGTAGAAGTTACGAATCGAGAAGTCGCCCAAGGCGGTCCATCGCTATCCCGACGAATCCGGCTCAGAAGTTAGGTGAACTCCGAAGTTGAAATATTAGAACAATACCCCTTTCTTGATTTTGTCAGTTTCTTAATTTCCTCATTTGGTAATTTTTATCTGATCAAAATTGAATTGAAGGGGGGGAAATGTAGTTTTTAAACTATAGGAGGGTTAAGTGTTTTTGAGCCAAACTTCAGGGGGGCAAAGTGTAATTTACCCAAAAAAAAACAGAGAAAAGGCGGTAGTCGGTGCTGGTGTTCCACGGCCTACAAGAGCGATTGCGGTGCCATGGTGATTGGTGAGGGGCGCTGGGGTGGGGAACCCAAATCAAAACCATAGTGAGGGCTTTGATTGTTGGAGATGTGGCTCCAAACAAGCCGCATATAAAGTCCAAGGTTCGTGCGCGAAGAAACGACGGAAGACGGAGCACTAATGGAAGAAGGATCAGGCAGACACAGTCATGCGCACGACTGGCATCGGCATAATTGTCGGGTGAGAAGATGGGTCGGTTCATGAGTACAACCTCCCCAGGCCGTGCGCACGACTGTGGCTGGCAGAACGTGGGTTACGCGTTTTGGTCTGCATCTTCTCGTGAGACTCCTTCTCCAAGTCGGATAAGAATGTAACTCTATTAAAGGGAGGTCTTAGGACGAACCTAAGGTATCATGGATTATCTCAAAGGCACAATAGAGACCTAAGAGAGAGATTAGAAGGTAGCCATCACTAAGGGAGAGGGAGAGGAAACCATTGAAGACCAGTAGGGTTTCAAGAAGGGTTTCTTCTTGTTCCAAGGGGTGTAGGGATGCAGGTTCTCTTCCCTTGAGGTGGGATCTCTTTGTGGGTGTATGAGGGATTGGGTAGAGGCAATTGTAATTGTACTCGAGTTTTTTCCATACTAGTGATCCATCGATCAGTCGTTGCCGAAATTTTCTTGGGTGTTTTGCTTGTTCTTTCTATTATCTCGGTCTTGTCGATGATCGTCTCTGTCATGGTGCTTCTACGATCATCATGTTCTACTGCGAGAGGGCCTCGGATCTCAACAAATTGGTATCAGTGCTTAGGTTCAGGGTGATTGGTATCAAAGCTTATTGTTGGGAGATCCGGGAGGCTCTTGTTCGTTGGCCTATTTCAAGGTAGACCGAGGAAAAGGGGGCTGAGATGCACATGCGGCACGCTGTGTGATGGAGGACCCGAGAGCGGCATCTAAGAAGGAAGTCGAAAGCTCGAAGGGAGGTTGTGGTATAGCATCTCTTTTCCCAGGAGGCTTGTTGGCGTTGACAGGCAGTGCCCTAGGCGAAGGGCACGACGGCGAGAGGCACGGTCCAGTGCTTTTTGGGAGTTTCGAGTGGTTGGAGGAGTCTTCGAGGGGAAGGTTGCGGTCTAGCACCTCCTTTCTCGGGGTGGTTCGAGACACCGAAGACGTTGACCGGGAGGCAGGTGCGGTCAACGCACCTACTCCCCGACTTGACGGATCACGGTGGCAAGTCGTGATGACACGGTATGTGCAGGTGCCGGGATCGAGGGGGAGCACCTCGAAGGCACGGGAGTCGCCGACGGCATCGTGTTTAGTCGCCGACTGGCGGATTGATGTGGGTTGCCGACGAGAGACTAGTGAAGGTGCCGACGGGCACCGGTGTGGATCGCTGACGGGCGATATCGGCACTAACGGGAGTGGTAGCGGCAGGCACGGCCGCGAGCATACCTGCGGTCTAGCAAGGTGCGGTGGCTGTCGATGGATGGTGGGAAAAGGCAAAAACAGTCGTGGTGGCGGCGGACTCAGCCCCGGGCACACGTGTGGTACAACAGGGTGCGGAGGATGTTCAAGTGTTGGCCGATGGGCATCAGTTCGGGTGCGAAGGGCGCGAAAAGCTTAGCAACACGAATCAAGGGCCGTGGTTTACGACGGGATCGTTGATGAGCGATGGTAGGAGTTTCATGATCATGGTGGTTGCCGGGAGAGTGGCGGTACATGCACGGTGTTCGGTGCAGAACAAAGGTACAGGTGGAGCACGCTCAGGGGCGATGTTGATCAGGAGGACGGCCAAGTTGAAAGACTTGGGCAATCACCAAGTTTGGTGATTGAGCTTTTGGTGAGGGGGCAAAGGTGGAGACGGCGATCGGGATGGATTCACGGTGCAAATTCGGTCCATGGAGGTGCTCATGTCTTGTTATGAAGCCAAGGTGGGGATTATTGAAGATGTGGCTCTAAACAAGCTGCATACAAACTCCAAGGTTCGTGCGCGAAGAAACGGCGGAAGACGAAGCATCAAGGGGAGAAGGATCGAGCAGGCACAGTCGTCCACACGACTGGCATTGGCATAATTGTCGGGTGAGAGATGGGTCGGTTTGTGCGCATGACCTCCCTAGATCGTGCGCACAACTGTGGCTAGCAGAACGCGGGTTACGTATTTTGGCCTGCGTCTTCTCGTGGGACTCCTTCTCCAAGTCTGATACGAAATTAACCCTATAAAAGGAAGGTCTTAGGACGAACCTAGGGTATCATGGATTATCTCAAAGACACAAGAGAGACCTAAGGGAGAGATTAGAAGGTAGCCATCACCAAGGGAGAGGGAGAGGAAACCATTAGAGACCGATGGGGTTTCGGGAAGGGTTTCTTTTTGTTCCAATGGGTGTAAGGCTGCGGGTTGTCTTCTCTCGAGGTGGGATCTCTTTGTGGGTGTATGAGGGATTGGGTAGATGTAATTGTACTCGAGATTTTTCCATACTAGTGAATCCATCGATTGGTCGTTGCTAGAATTTTCTTGGGTGTTTTGCTTGTTCTTTCTATTATCTTGGTTTTATCGGTGGTCGTCTTCGTCGTGGTGCTTTTATGCTCATCGTGTTCCATTGCGCGAGGGCCTCAGATCTCAACACTGGTGTTACCTGTGGCTGGAGTAATTTCTCTGTGCCAGCTCCTCGACCAGCAAGCACATCCCTCCGGTGAATCAAGCGTTGACGAACAACAGGACCCTTGAATCGCAGTCTGTGGCTCCGCCTTCGATGAATTGTGCCACGACGGCACCGCCGTCCGGTGGATGGAAAACCCAACCCGTCGCCTCTCTTTCTCTATCTCTGTCTCTCTGTCTCTCTCTCTCTCTCTGTGTGTGTTTTAGAAGTAGGGATGGCAGGTTTTAGATGAGAAGAAGGGGGACCGACATGGTTTTAGAGAAGGGGGGTGCAGGGTCAGATAAAGGGGAGGGCATTGCAGGTCAGGAGTGGCAAGTGTTGGTTGCAGTTTTTATTTATTTATTTTTTTATTTTGAGAGAGAAAGGCGTGTCAGCATGTAAAGTGGCCTCCTCAAATCAGCGGGTCCCACCACCATTGAGGAGAATCCAGAAAATTTACTTCTAGCTAGGGCTGGCAATTTTGGACCCGACACGGCAGACCCAACACGAAGTTAGCGGGTCTAGGTCAGGGTTAAACGGGTTCGAGTCATAAACGGATCGACACGATAAACCCGTTTAATAAACGGGTCGGGTTCGGGTTTAGAGTATGGACACGGTAGACCCGGGAAGACCCGTTTAAAATTCAACGGATCATGTCTACCCGCAATTCGATACAGTAATATATAGTACCAGCGGGTCTATCGGGTCAGGTCGGGTCGAGTCGGATTGGGTTGGATCGGGTCAACTGAATAGACCCATGTGGTAAACGGGTCTTACCGGGTCTACCCGTTTATTAGTGGGTCGGGTACGGGTTTAGGATCTAGACACAATTAGTTAAACGGGTCGGATCTGGGTCTAGGGGTTTTGACACGACCCGAAACTAGACACGACACGACCCCGACACGACCGACCGTTGACACCCCTACTTCTGGCGGACTCTTTAATGGTGGGGTGATAGGTGGCCCCCACCCTAACGTCTCAACCTCCTCCTCAACATTGGTGAGGAAAAATCCTCCTCAATGTAAAAAAGTCTATATGAGGTGACTTCGTTCTGGTAAATCACAGCCATATGGCAACGATCGTGCGGTCCAAACGATATTGACTGTCATTGTCATGATATAATAACAAATTCCGGTTCTAACTAGCACTTAGAGTCCATGGATGATGTGGAGACCAATATAATTTTGAGGAGCTCGTTGGAAACACTCATCTATCCTCTCTCCTCAAAGATGAAGTGAAGATGAAGTGGCATGAAATTCCTCCTCAATTATGTTTTTAAGGAGGTCAATTTTGAGGAGGCCGCTGTACATGCTCTCATGATGGGTTGGGATTTTAAAAGGGCTGGCCGGATCTCTTTCTCTCTCTTTTTGTTGATGGGATGGAAGACATGGGGTTAGGGCTGGGGTTAGGCTTTTTAGGACTGGGGCTAGGAAATGGATAGTCCCTCTCTCTCTCTCTCTCTCTCTCTCTCTCTCTCTCTCTCTCTCTCTCTCTCTCTCTCTCTCCAAGGTGATGTTACATCCCCTCCCAAGTGTGGCACAACACGTCCTCTATTTTGGGCTGTGATAAAGTTAGTTTAAAATTTTTAATTTCAGAAGAGGGGAGAGGGGGAATGAATTTGAATTCAAATTTGAGGAGGGAAGGAGGAAAAAAAAAGAGGGGATTGGAGGAGGAAAAAAAGAGGGGAATGAATCCTAATCTTTCATGTTTATCCTCCTCTTCAAACAAATCCAGGCCACTACTTATCTCTCCAAATTATCACCCATCCTTCCCATGTTATAATAGATTAGGTGGTATCCTCACCGGTGGTAAGTGGTAACCACACCTGTACGTTGTACAACGGCTTTATGCCTCTCAACATGATTGACAATTATAATTTTTACCCTAATCCAATAGGTGTGTATAGGGCATGCCCCATCGAAATCAATTGGTTTCCAACTCCCATCCGAATTTGGCTCCTCTACAGTTTTTCTTCTGGGTGTTGCTATTTGCATCACACATATTACTAGTACCCCCAACTTAACAAATAAGGAATTACTGGATGTGTCCCTGCAGCATCCCAGGCATATTGATATGTACATCGTGTTGGTAGCTCTCGACAAACATGTTATCGGTTGCTCTTGTCCGACATGGTGTGGTCCATGTTAGTCGGGATCAACCGACATGTACCACACCATGTCAGGCAGGGAAAACCAACAACCATGTTGGTTTAAAGTGACTGACACATTTGCAGGAATGAGGGGAAAGAGGAGAAGGCCAGGGAGGTGGATGTGGAATTGGTTGAGGGAGGAGGTGACGACGTTGAGGTGCATGAATCCGGTAGCTCCAGCAGGGCCATCAGAGTGGGGAGGAGGAGGAGGAAGAGGAAGAAGGGGAGCAGGATGAGGAGGAGCGATGACGACAACAACAGGCAGAGCAAGGAGGAGAGGGAGGGGGAGGCAAATCCATCCGTGGCGTGCATGATCAAAGTAGGGGTAATAGTAAAATTAGAAAACAGATGTGTGCATGATATAGAGGGTGTTAGTAATTTTGCGGGTGCAAATAGTAACACCTTTGGTTTAACTCGGTCTACTCGGTTGGGCCTCAGTGTTCATTACAGTCGCGTGATGGCAGACACCGCAAAAACCATATCACACTCATCTTTACATCCCCAACAGAATGAACCTAGGCAAAGGACGAACTGTGAGCTGTAGAGGTGAGCCGTAAAGGAGTCACTCCTCTCGATCATAGAAAATTTTTGGGGGAGTTAGCTTTCTCTCCCCCACATAGGATCCGGTTAAGCTAAAGGACAAACAAATACTAGCTGTGGATGAAAATACCTTCCGCAATATTTTAAACTTTTTCTTGAATACCATCCATTTTGTTGAACCTAAACCGAACCCTAACCGTAATTGCTCATCTCCACTACTTGCCGCTGCAACACGAGGTTGTGTTCGATCTCTTGGCCAGGGACCAGGGTGGCGGCAACCCGAGAGAGATGGGAGAAGGAGAGCAGGTGAAAGGTGAGGACATTTTTAGGTTTATGGCCAAAAGTCAAGGACCTTAGGCTAAATAAAACTTAGGTGGATCCTGTTCATCAAAGCGATCTGTTGTAAGGGACCTCTCACCCATTTCTCCAAAATTTTTAGGTCGGTCCCACTTATGTCATCACCATCCAATTATGGCCAGAAGTCAAGGACCTTAGGCTACATAAAACTTAGATGGGTCCTGTTCATCAAAGCGATCTGTTGTAAGGGACCTCTCACCCATTTCTCCAAACTTTTTGGGAAATTTTATTCATACCCCATAAATCTGTAATTAGCCCCCATTTCCAACAAACTTGAACACACCCCATTTTTTTTTTTCATACCCCATTCTTATCCCAAAAATACCCTTCCCCCTTACACCCCACCTTCAATACACCCCAGTTAAATGGTCTGCCCCAACTTGATTATACCCCACTCAAACACATATCCCCTTAAATATACCCCAATTATATGCACTCTTGAATACACCCCACTCTTAAATAAACCCCATGCAGTTGGCTAATACTTGAAGGCACAAGTAGAGCTGCAACTTGGACGGGCCAACCTGAACCCAACCCGAGTCCAACCCGAACCCAACCCGAATTTGGGCGGGCTAATCCGAGCCCAACCCGAATTATTTCTCCTTGACCCGACAGGACCCGACACGAAAGTAGCGGGTCTGGGACAAAGCTAAACGGGTTTGGGTTGTAAACGGGTCGACACGATAGACCCGTTTAATAAATAGGTCGGGTCCAAGTTTAGGGTCTGGACACGGTAGACCCGGGAAGACCCGTTTAGTATTCAACGGGTCGTGTCGTGTCAGGTCGGGTCAGGTCTACCAGCAATGCAATACTATAATATATAATACCAGTGGGTCTTTCGGGTCAAGTCGGATTGGGTTGGATTAGGTCAACTGAATAGATCCGGATGGTAAACGGGTCTTACCGGGTCTTATCGTGTCTACCTATTTATTAGCGAGTCGGGTACGGGTTTAGGATGAAGACACGATTAGTTAAAAGGGTCGGGTCCGGGTCTAGGGATTTTGGACACGACACGAAACTAGACACGACACAAACCCGACACGACACGACTCATTGCCACCCCTAGCTGCAACTTGGGCGGGCCAACCCGAACCCAACCCGACTTTGGGCGGGTTAACCCAAACCCACCCCGCACAACCCGGCCAACCCGACGGGTTTGGCTTGGGTTAAGTTTAAACAAACATTGGGTTGGGTTGGGGGTACAAAAGACGCTGAGCAGGGGCTTTGGGGTTTGGGGTACAAAAAAAAGGGCATTGTTGGTATTAAAGGATTGTTGAGTAAGTTATTGAGAAACGCTAGGGATACGGGGGCTAATTACAGATTTTTGGGGTATGAATAAAATTTCCCAAATTTTTAGGTCGGTCCCACTTATGTCATCACCATCCAAGTCCCGCGTATAAAACGGAAGCCAGGAGGCCATAAGTACCAACCCTCAGTTTCCCACCATTTTACTTCCAGGCTTCCAGCCAATGTCTCCATTCCTGGCGATCCTCCCCTTCTTCCTCTACCTCCTGCTCCGATCCTTCCACTCCCTACTGTGGGTCCCGCACCGGATCCAGCTCCACTTCCGGCGGCAGGGCGTCGGCGGACCTCCCCGCCGGCCGCTGGGCGGGAACGCTGGCGACATCCGCAGGCTGATCGCGAGGGCGCAGTCCCGCGCGATGCCGCTCCACCACGGGATCGTCGGCCGGGTGGCGCCGCACTTCCAGGAGTGGTCGGGGAGGTACGGCCGGACGTTCCTGTACTGGTTCGGGGCAAGGCCGCGGCTCGCGGTGGCGGAGCCGGAGCTGGTCAGGGCTGTGATGACGGACACGGGCGGATCGTTCGAGAAGGTGGGGTTCAACCCGCTGTCGAGGCAGCTCTTCGGGGAGGGCCTGGCCGGGCTCAAGGGGGAGAAGTGGATGCGGCACCGGAGGCTCATCAGCCCCGCCTTCAACATGGAGCGCGTCAAGGTTAGTGCTCCCTCTGCTTTCTCTCTCTTTCTACCCACTGGCCTTTGGGACTGCTTAATTGGTGCCACCTCATTCTGTACAAGAAATGTCTGTACAACTGTCTGGCTGAATAGCATTGTTCTTGAATAAGCAGTAAATAAACCACCAGTAAGTAAAACTCGAGTCACATGAAGGTCACAAAGCTCCAATTTTCATGATAACTGGAGTAACTAATGGTGGAGATTTCTAAGAGGCATTCTACTGGGTATTTTGGTAAGTAGATAAGTATGACCGATTTCATGATAGGAATTATTTCAATGTTATTAAAATGATTTTAAAAAACAAAAAATGGGAGAAATAACCCTCAGCTATTTTTTGGTTTCAGCTGTTTTGGTCTGATTTTTGGCAACAGAGAAGAATCATGGTTTCTTCGTGCCGATCAATTTCGATTCAATCATCTTTTTGTTGATCTACATTATCAAGAAAGGTTACTCACAAATGAATAGTTGGTTTTGAAGCTTGTAGTGGTATTCCTATGCTTTGTGGTCTTTCTTCGTTGATTTCTTATTGTGGTTGGTGGATGGAAACACATGGAACAACTGTTGTCACATGGGATCATTGCAAATCCGTTAATCGAAACAACTGTTATCACATGTGCTTTGAATAAAACACAGTTTAGCTCCACAAAAAAAAATTATTGGGATGTGTACAAAAGTGAATGAGAATGTAAGGTCAAAATTCTAGTAGTTTTGCGTTTTGTTCACTCAATTAGGGGAAACTAATGGTGTGAAATTTAAGTAAGGGGAAGAAAACCTAAGCTAAATAAAATCAAATATAGAAATAAGGAGATTAAGACCCATAATTTTTTTTGGAAGAACTCACTGTTTCATGCTCTATCAATTTGAGCTAAGGTTTAGTTTTTTGCTTTTCGTTAACGCCTATTTTAAAACAAAATTCAGCTCTAGATATTTTCTAGAATTTTATTGATATTCTTTTTGAATTTAGAAAAAAATCTTATTACCTGCAATTTAAATCACGATGCTAATCGCTTTGATCCCTGCAGCGATCTATGGTACGATTCCGATTTTGACAGCATTGCAACAAGGTAGCTTCTAGCCACCTAATTTCTTACTTGGAGGGCAACGATTTGTCCTATTTAGTAAAGAATTCAGAAACATACAGTGCCTAAGTAAGCTTTGTGACTTTAAATCATTAAAAAGTTTTATTCTTGTTAGGAGATGACGGCTAGGGTTTGGAGAGGAATATAATGCATTCCATTGAGGGACTCAAACCCAATATATGTACATGTATCACCATACAACCCGACCCGACTGTACATGTAAAACCGACCCATCTATATACATTAACACTCCCCCTCAAACTCACGGTGGATCATGAACCGAGAGTTTGCCAATAAAATGCCGGAATCGAACAGTCGTAAGGGGCTTTGTCAGAAAATCAGCAGTTTACTCCGATGATGAAATGTATTGCAGGGAGATGGTGTGGTCGAGAAACTCCTGGCGAACATAATGACAATCAACTTCAATATGTTTTGTTCGCTCATGGAAGACCGGGTTGCTAGCAATCTGAATAGCACTCCGGTTGTCACAGAAGAGGGGTGGGCCCGGATATCACAACTCCCAAGTCGAGCAGAAGGCAAGCCAGACAATCTCGGCGGTGGTGGAAGCCATAGCCCTGTATTCGGCTTCGGTGCTGGAGCGAGCAACAGACTCCTGCTTCTTGCTGCGCCACGAAATCAGTGAATCACCCAGAAACACACAGTATCCTGTAGTAGATCGACGAGTGGCTGCATCTCCTGCCCAATCTGCATCGGAGTAGGCACGCAGCACCAACGGAGAGGTGGAGGGAAACAATAGTGAACGGGTGATGGTGCCCCGGAGATAGCGGATAATCCGAAGAACAGCCGCATAGTGTACTGACCGTGGAGCCTGAACAAACTGACTGACAATGCCAACAGCATGGGCAATGTCTGGCCGGGTCATGGTGAGATAGACGAGCATCCCAACCTGCCTCTGGTAGCGGGAGACATCCTGGAGCGACTCACCATTTGTAGCGAGAAGCTTCAAATTGAGCTCCATGGGTGTATCAGCAGTGCGTGTGTCAGTAAGAGCAGCATCAGCAAGGATGTCGGAGATGTACTTCTGCTGGGAGACCAACAGACCACGAGTTGACCGGGGAATTTTAAGGCCCAAAAAGTAGCGAAGAGAGCCCAGATCTTTCATCTCAAACTGACTCTGGAGGTGTCGCTGGAGAGAGGCGATGGTGGCACTGTCATCCCCAGTGATGATCATATCATCCACATAGAGGAGAAGAACTGCAATGCCCTGACTGGAGGAGCGAGTGAACAAGGCATAGTTGGAGTAACGCTCAACAAATCCGGCGGCCAGAACTGCACTGCGAAATCGCTCAAACCAGGCACGAGGGGCCTGCTTGAGCCCATAGATGGCTCGGCGCAAACGACACACGTGCCCTAGAGGAACTGAAACGCCCGGAGGAGCCATGTAGACTTCTTCGGAGAGATCACCGTGGAGGAACGCATTGGTGACATCCATCTGATGGAGAGGCCACCCTCGAGCAGCTGCCACAGCTAAGAGGGTGCGTACATTAGTCATCCGAGCAACTGGAGCAAACGTCTCCTCGTAGTCAATCCCATACTCCTGGGAGAAGCCACGAGCAACGAGGCGAGCCTTGTGCCGCTCAATGGATTCGTCAGGTCGAGTCTTGACCTTGAATATCCACTTGCAGCTAACAGGCACCACACCTGAGGGACAAGGCACCAAATCCCATGTCTGAGTTCGCTGAAAAGCCTCAAGCTCAACTGACATGGCCTGCCGCCACTCTGGAAGTAAAGCTGCCTCACGGTACGACTGGGGCTCCCGATGGGTGTATATAGCAGTAAGAAAAGCCTGAAAAGATGGGGAATAGGAGACACTGGCAGAGTAGCCAGAGGAGTCAGGAGTGTCAGAGGGAAAGGCAGAGTAGCCAAACCTGTCTGGAGAGTAGTCATATCTGTCAGGAGGGTGATGTTCGCGTGCTGGGTAGCGCCGAACAGGAGCAGGATCCACGACCGGGGAGGAGGGGGCAGCAGCATCAGGCGAGGGAGTACCAGTGTGAATCGACTCTGGAGGAGGAGCTGCAGACCGACGAACATAAACACGAGTAACGGGTGGTGGTGGTGGTGGAGGTGGCGAGGGAAACTGAGATGGTGGTGGTGGTGGAGGTGGCGGGGAAGATGGAGGTGGAGTAGGCGTAGGTGGGGCAACAGAAAACGGGGGTAGAACGAGGATGTGGAGAGGTGAGGAAGGCGAGGAGGGTGACGCAGGAGGCAAGGAAATATCCCGAGACTCAGGGGAAAAGTACGGAACATCCTCAACAAAGGAAACGTGACGGGAGACACGGATCCGGCGAGCCAAGGGATCGTAACAACGATACCCCTTGTTCTTCCGACTGAGCCCCAAGTGAACACACCGAACAGATCTTGCAGAGAGTTTGGTGCGCTCATGGGGAGGAAGAAGAACGAAGCACGTGCAGCTAAACGTGCGAAGTAGAGAGTAGTCAGGTGGGCTGGAGTGGAGGCGCTCATATGGGGTGGCACCGGACAGAGCAGATGACGGAGTGATATTGATGAGGTGGACAGCCGTCATGACAGCTTCAGCCCAGTAAGAGTGAGGAACAGACGCAGAGAGAAGTAAGGCTCGTGCGGTCTCAAGGACATGACGATGCTTGCGTTCGGCAACGCCGTTCTGCTCATGGGTGTGGGGACAGGACTGCTGGTGAAGAGTGCCGTGAGATTGAAGAATCTCACGCATCTCAGAGGAGAGATACTTCTTGGCACAATCAGACCGAAAGGTCTTGATGCGCCGACCAAACTGAGTGTGTATCATAGTGGTGAATCTCCTAAAGATGTGAGGGACTTCAGACCGATGACGCATAAGATAAACCCAGGTGCACCTAGAGTAGTCATCGATAAAACACACATAGTACATGTAACCCGAAATGGATGCAACAGGTGCAAGACCCCAAATGTCCGAATGTATTAAATCAAATAAACCATCAGATTGGGAAGCACTAGCAGAGAATGGAAGAGCTAGATGTTTTGCTAGTCTACAACCCGTACAGACAGAGAGAGGGGAGAAGGACGCTCGACCCAAAGCGCCCGAACGGAATACGTTTTTGAGTCGATTACTCGATATATGACCTAACCTTCTGTGCCACAGGTCGGCATCGGAGGTAACAGACATGACAGACGCAACAAGAACGAAAGACACATGGAGATGGTCCAGCTGGTAAAGTCCTCCTGCTCTACGGCCCAGCCCAATCCTCTGACCCGTCCGCGAATCCTGCACAACACAAACAGAAGGGGTGAAGGTGACAGTCAGACCAGAGTCGCAAAGAGAACTGATAGAGATCAGATTAATGTTAAGACGGGGGGCATGATGGACATGGGGTAGGGTCAGGCGACCAGAAGGGTCAGAGGTAGTAGTGACGGATCCACATTGCGGAATAGGGACGAGAGTCCCATCCGCAGTGTGAACCTCCTGGTGGGTGGTAGTGGGAGAACAGTCAGTGAGGACAGTGGAGTCAAAGGTGAGGTGACAGGCGGCACCCGAGTCGAAGATCCATGGAGCAGTAGTACCCGGAGTGGCAGAGAGACTGTGAGCTGTCGAAGAGCTGGTGGAGGCGAGGTACCAAAGCAGTAATTCCTCAAAGCGCTGGAGGCGGTCGGAGTAAGACCGAGACTGAGCAGAAGTATCCGGAGTGGCAGAGAGACCGTGATCTGTCGAAGAGCTGGTGGAGGCGAGGTATCGCAACAGTAACTACTCAAAGCGCTGGAGGCGGTCGGAGTAAGACCGAGACGGAGCAGGAGTGGTGGCAGGCGGTGTTGGAGTAGGGAGATCAGCAGCAGCAGCAGTCTCGCCATCATTACGGAGGAGACCCTGACGACGTCCACAGTCGAGTGATCTGGTGGAGGGACGTGGCCCGAGAATACCATCAAAACGAGGAGACGGAGGGACTTGACGATCAGCGACGGTGTGCAGGCAGTATGGGAGCCGAGAGATGCTGTAGGAAGCCATATCCCTGAAGTACGGGGGCGAGCCGGCACAAGGAAGGTCTGAGGCAGTCCGTACAGAGGAGATGAGCAGTTCGATACAGAGGAGAAGGGGGGCGGTGGGGCTTCAGGGGGTGCAGGAGGGGGCGGGGGTGCAGGGGAGGGGCGGGTGGGCGAAGATAAGGGGTGGGGGGGCCGATCGGGTGAAGGAGGGGGGTCGGGGGGGTGGTTGGGTGGGGGCGGGGGGCCTGTTGGGTGAGGAGGAGGGTCGGGGGGGTGGAGGAGGGGGGTCGGGGGGGTGGAGGAGGGGGGTCGGGGGGCTGTCGGGTGGAGGAAGGGGGGCCGGCGGGGGCTGTAGGGCGGAGGAGGGGGCCGGGGGGGTGGGCGGTTGGAGGAGGGGGGGGGGGGGGGCGGCGGGGGGCAGTAGGGCGGAGGAGGGGGCCGGGGGGGGGGTGGGCGGGTGGAGGAGGGGGGGGCCGACGGGGTGGTCGGGTGGCGGAAGGGGGGGGGGGGGCGGTGGAGGAGGGAGGGCGGACAGGGTGTTGAGCGGCGGAAGGGGGCTGTCGGGCGGCTGTAGGGGGGCTGCCGGGCGGCGGAAGGGGGGGCCGGTGGAGGAGGGGGGGGGGCCGGGGGCTGTCGGGCGGCGGAAGGGTGGAGGTGGGAGGCCGGACGGGGTGGTCCGGTGGAGGAGGGGGGCTGCCGGGCGGCTGTCGGGTGGAGGAGGGAGGCCGGACGGGGTGGGCCGGTGAAGGAGGGAGGCAGGACGGGATGAGCCGGTGGAGGAGGGAGGCCGGACGGGGAGGTCCTGCCGGAGGAGGAGGACCGTCATCGTCGTCGCAGCGCGGGAGAACCCTAGAGCTCTGATACCATGTTAGGAGATGACGGCTAGGGTTTGGAGAGGAATAGAATGCATTCCTTTGAGGGACTCAAGCCCAATATATGTACATGTATCACCATACAACCCGACCCGACTGTACATGTAAAACCGACCCATCTATATACATTAACAATTCTTAAGCTAATGGAAAATACATTTCGATAAACTGACATGTGAACAGTATTTTCATTATTTTTTTGCCACTTGAGATTACCACCTCAATTCAGGGCCAACATCTACGAGTTACTGATTCTGTGAAAATTCTCTTATTTTAAGATGAATTTGATGGATAAAGGACTCGTAGTTTTAATGGAGAAGTATTGCACTTGTGGTATCATCCAGATGTTCATTAATATGTTTTGGATTTAGCCTTTAAAAGTTGTTCATCATTTGACTTAACACAAATTTAATTGACACTCTTACTTGCTTTTGTTAATTCAATATATAAGTTATATTGACTTAAAGACAAACAATTTTGTTTAGTCATGGGTTCCGGCGATTGTCACTAGCACATCAATTATGCTAGAGAAATGGGAGATGCAAGGGCGCGAGAGCTCTGAGTTCGAAATTGATGTGAACAAGGAACTACACAACTTCACAGCAGATGTAATTTCTAGAGTGGCATTTGGAAGCAGCTATGAAGAAGGAAAACGAATATATCAATTGCAAGAAGAACAAATGCTCCTTGTATCTCTCGCAATAAGAAGTGTGTACATTCCAGGTTTCAGGTTAGATTATCTCTAGCTATTAATGCTTTTTTTTGCTCCAAAATCTCTGTGAACCACTCTATTTATCTAAAAAGTAAATGTGTGAAAATCATGCATAAATGGGATACAGATTATTGCATGGAAGAATAAGAAAAGAATTGGAAGGGGATTTAAAGAATAAGATGTAAATAACTAAATTCTTTAATTAATCAACACTTTGAAAAGAAATGATGTATTTGCACCTAAGAACCTAACAACTGATGAGAATTTGCATATCAGAAAAACAATATTACGATTCATCATAAATGCCTACTGTCTATGAAGCCTGCCTGCAAGTATTACGATATGGAAATTTTTTTTTCCTTTAATGGTTGACATTACTTAGGTGATCATAACAAGATCCTTGACATAGTATAAAGTTTGGGGAGGAAAATGGTTTTTTGGAAATGGAAGTAAACATCCAAATTTTTGTTTCACTCAAGATTTAGGATGACACCGCCTTTGAAAACCATTCAAATTTTGAAAAAATCCTTTTATAAAATTTGAATTTGGAGATATAGAAAAGTCTATACAACAAAAAAGATCTTACAAGATTATGTTACCATCTACCATGGTACCTCCTTAGTTGTCAAAGCGTTGTTACTACATATATATATTTATGCCTTTAGTCCATTACTCCAAAGGTACTTTGCAATTTAACACCTTGCTCTTCTTCTGTTCTTCAGTATATTCATTGATGATCAGATGTGGCACACCTGGTGCGGGCATCAAAATTTTCCTAGCCAGAAGGGGTTAAAATTTCTAAGTCCAAAGACCCCGAAAAGTATCCGACACAAAACCAAGACCAGACCAGAATCAGCCTCGAAAATAGGGTCGATTAGTCCCACTTGTGGACAGCCAGGGCATGTTGGTCCCACTGGCAAGTAGGGCTCACCGGCCCCAGTGCTAGGGCCCTGCCCGCAGGGCCCTATTTTCGATAATGAAAGAAGAAAAGAAAAGGAAAGAATTGAAAGAAAGAATAGAAAGAAATGGAAAGAAGGAAAAAGAAAAAAAAGGGAAAGAAAGGTGGCAGGACGGACGTCTACCAAAAATGGAATCAACGGATCTGTGCCAAACCATATGATCCAACAGTCAAAACACTAGACATGATCACCATTGACCAAGTGCATTAAAAGGGGTCAAGCCACAAATGGAAAGGCCCAAAATCAAAATCGAAGGCCATATCCACCTGAGAGAAAAATAAGGAAACAAATCTTGATGTTTATGATGAGGGGACGACATAAACGATATTCGGGTAACAAGAAAATATTACCATATTATCTCCCTCTACTACCTTCTACCTCACCTATAAATAAAGGGGCAGGGGAAGGAAAAAAAAAGGTTACAACATCATGAGAAGCTCTGCCAAGAAGAAGACGAACACTTGGAGAGTTCCTGCTTGAACATATATAAATCCTCCATCGAGAAGCAAGCACTTAAATATCGATAAAACTCCACTCTGTCCACGGAGAAGAAAGTTCGAAGAAGGAAGATCCAGAGACACTACCCCGTCACCATAAAAAGCCAAAGCCAAAGCCAAAGCCAAAGCAAAACAAGTGCTGAAGCTAAAGAACTACAAAGAACCGCGAACAAAGTAACGCACGTCCTAGCTGATAAAGCTCGATGCTGGCAAAGTCGCAGAGGCGAACATGACGTCAATTGCCTTTGAATTTCTCCCACTAGTTCAGGTTATATCTGCTGCACCAGTAGCGGCGCATGATCTAACCACAATGGTGCCAATGTCAGAAATATTTCAAACCTTAGACGAGGGCAAAATGCATGTGGCATCATTGGTGAACCTCAAGTACCAGTATATGGGGACATCCTTAACCTGTAACACGTCCATCAATTGAAGATAAACTCTACAATCTTCCAATGATTGACAAAGAAGAGCTTGGCCGAGGATGAGGAATGGATTATAGCCACTCGTACAAGACGATCATGATTCCCACAACCGCCGCGTCATCCCATTCTAAAACAAGTAAAGTAATTCGCAAAGAAAAGAGACTGAAGAAGAAGAAAGTTTCAAAGAAGAAAAGACTACAAAGACCTCTTATTGATTGGAACACCAACTAGAACAAAGGTTCCTAGGACCATTGACTCTGGTAGACTTTATGCCAAAAAACTTCTTGAAAGGAATTCATTCCCTGGAGCGAAGAAATTGTTGCATGGTGGAAGTTCAAGAACCTCGCTCTCCAGGCGAGAGTTCTGATGAAAACGATGAAAATCCCTTCACCAATACACATGTTAGTGACAATGAAGCACTGACACGGGTACGGCGACACAACACGACACAAACATGGTGACATGACATTTTCTTAAAAAAGCAGGACACAACATGGCTAGGACACGACAATTAATATATATATATATATATATAATTTTATATAAAAAATATATAATATATGAAAACTACATAGAGATGCTTAACTTCGAAGAAGAATTCATAAAGCATGGCCCAAGCAGATGGGAAATAACTTGATGGTTATGTTTTAGAAATTTCAATGATAGCACAATGCCTTCTTTTGTCAACTACTAAATTTCCTCTTTTGGTAATTTCAATCTAATAAAAACTGAAATGAAGGGGGGCAAAATATAGTTTATTAGCTATGGGGTCGGGTTTGGCACTATGGGATCCTCATTAGAGGTCATAAAGGTAATGACAACCGTCCAATAAAGTTCACAAAATCCACTAAGTTCTAGAATTATTGCTAAAAGATGATTTTATATTTGTAAGAAAAAACCCATTAATTATATCCTCTAAGGTTATAACCTCAGAAGATATAGGTTAAAGCCAAAACTTAATCACAACCGTCCATTACACTCAGCCCCAAACAAATCATCAAACTCGGCCCCGATCGAATGCAATGAACGGTTGTGTGGTGTCTGGGCCGTGTCTGAGACAAAAAAAACCCAGTACACTTTAGAGCCGTGTCCGACATGTGTCCGGGCTGTGTCCGAGCGGACACCGACACGGGGCCCTCCAAGAAGTGTCCGTGCTTCATAGGTTGGTGAAGATACCACAGTTACTTATGATGAGGCCTTGTAACACCTGCTTCTTGTAGAAGCATTACACCTTTCCAAGGATGTGTGTAAAGCTATGGCATCAGCTTTGGCCAATCCAGATGACTTTAAGGCTATGGCCTCTTGTAATTTTGCTATCTCCTTCTCTGACTAAGACCTTCAACTAGGTGCTTGCTTACATAACAAGCCTTTTTATGTGTCAGGGAATATTAGAGAGAGGCCAATAAATCACATACCTTTGGATTGCAGGCTAATGTTTTAAAAAACGGAAGGCGGAAGGCAGGGGGTCAAGTGGTTTCAAGGCGGAAGGTGGAAGGCGGACGACTAGGCGGGCGCTCGGAGAAAAAGACAGGCGCCCACCTATATAAAATATATTCTACATATTCTATATGTATGTATATATAAATTCATAATTCTATATAAAAAAACAATAATTGAATGTTTTACATATGCAAACATCAAAACAACTGATCTGAATATAAAAGTTTTATGAAAAGGAAGGAGGGGATCGGGTGGGGTCAGGGTTGACTACAAGGCAGGGGAAAGAGAGCAGCTTTTGAGCCTTTGGGATATCTAGGATATCTAGTTATGTTGTGAAAAGGGAGGAGGGGATCGAGTGGGGTCGGGGTTTTATGAAAAATTATTCCTAATCTGCCCGTCTAAAGCCCGCCTGCATGGAGCCTGCTTGGAACCCGCCTAGGCGCCCGCCTTTTACCCGTCTAGGCGGGCGCCGAGGCGGGTCGGATCCCGCCTTTGTTCAACCCGCCTGCAGTGCTGCTTAATGCTAAAGCGGAGCGGGCAACCCCCTAAAACGCCTAGACGGCCGTCCGGACCGCTTTTTAGAATAGTGATTGCAGCTCGGCATTCAACATTATGCCTACTCAAACCATGAAACAATTATGCATCTCCTTTGAAGAAATATCATAGAGTCAGTTAGTTATACAAGACTTCAACCAAGGAGGACAATCCACTATTGGTGTCATCCGTTTAAAGTTGTCCATCAAAGAACTCGATACGACAGTATTGTTACATGTAATTGACTACCACACCTCATACAAATTACTCTTGGGAAGGCCTTGGCTCAATGAGAATGGGATTGTGGTGTCCACCGGGTACCAATGCTTCAAGTATTTTTATAATGGCGAGGAAAAAAGACGCATTGTTATTGACAGCTAGCCCTTTAACGAGGCGGACACGCATCTAGTAGATGCCAAGTTTTATCAAGTGACTAATATAGTAACTGAAGCCATGCTAACAAAAAAATCCTTATAAAGTACAACAAAAAGCCACAGTTGAGGAACCTGAAGCTCCTTTACATATTGTCTCAGCAGCAAATCCTCTTTTACCTCAACGCAGAGATATTTGGTGGGATGTCTGTACATGTGATTATTGTCTTTCTGATGCCAAGACACTCGAATTCAAAGAAGACATGCCCTCGCCATGGAAATGGCAAAACAAAATCCTCTCAACAAGTCCTCAAGGAGAGGTACAAGAAAGGCGACCCTGAAATAGGACTTCTTGGTCAGCTCTCTGGAAAATTTAATTACTATGTTCTTTACCCTAGAGATTCAATGTCTCTGTCATTGTCATCTCCTTCACCAGCACCATCTCCATCTCCATCCCTATCCCCACCTCCATCTCCATCTCCATCTCCACCACCGCCTTCATCACCATCAACATCGGTGCGATGCTCAAATAAACCAAGATTACACATCAAAAGCAATCAAATATACCATGTCCTACATTTTGAACCTCAATGGCAACACAAACCAGGACAACTCCTGTTTGCCCCAGTGAGTATGGAAAGGCCTACACCCTTACTGAGGTCAACATGGTTACACTCCAGGAGGATATAACCCTCTCTCTATATCCTTTAACCACCGACTTTTGTGGTTGACTTGTCACCACCGGACTCTATACTCAAACCCAGAGGAACATGGAGTAAGATAATCTCATTGTTGTTACAGAAGGCAGGTTTTGATGAAGAAAGCATCGCTAGGCTAAGTACTCTTCCTCCTCCGGCAATTCCAACGGTCTGACCAAGACCCAAGTCATTCTATTACAAGTTGGTGAAAAGGTATCTGCAGGATGACCTCGTCTGGGCGCACCTCGACTCTAGGAGTACCGAAAAAAACTGACAAAGAGAGTGGAAACAAATGTCATTGAAGTCGAAGCGACAAAAAGTTATTATGACACAAGCGGAGATGTTTTCTACTTATGAAATTTCATTGGCTTCCGAGGCATGTTCCCTAACCATGTCAGCAAAGCAACGACTTTGACGAGCCCGACACCGAGCAATCCTCAATGCACATGAGCAGTTGGTTCAGACAACTTCCTCTATGGATGACAAAGTAAAACCAAAGAGTAAGTCCGTCTTTCAAAGACTTGGACCCAAGTCTAAGGTCATACCAGGACCATTGCGTCAGCAGGCGATGTTCAATTGTTTTTACTCCGGCTACTCTTGCTCCCACCCGCCCGCCCAAGTACTAATGGCACTGTGACCAACCCAAGTACTCATGGCACCAAAATAAAGATCCTTGTGCTATATCCACTTTTCCATCCACTACAACTACCATTCCAGAACTGATGCTTTTTGTACGGGACAAAGATCGGTTGCTCTTGCTACTCGTCCTATATCTTCCAACCTTGTTCCAGGATCTGGCCATGTTGTCTTCATAAACGACATAGCAGTAGAGGTCGATGAGTGTTCTTCCTCTTTAGACGAGGATTTTCCAGATGTACCTCCCGCCCTCAAGAAAGGGTTACAATCCACCGCCGATGACTTGAAGAAAATTAACTTGGGAATGGAAGACGATCCTCGCACTACTTTTCTCAGCACCCTTCTAACTTCGGAAGAGGAAGCCTACCTTACTCTAGGAATACAAGGATATTTTTTTTTGGTCCTACAAAGAGATGTCAGGGTTAAATCCCAAAATTGTTGTGCATCAACTCGCATTCGACGTGATGCTCGTACTGTCAAACAAGGACATAGGTGTCACCGTCCGGAGTTGGTCCTGCAAATCGATAAGGAAGTCAACAAATTAATTGAGCCGGATTCATCAGAGAGGTCAAGTACCCTACCTTGATCTACAATGTCGTTTATGTTAAGAACTTAAAAAGAAGAATGGACAAATCCATGGAGGTATGATGCTTCATGTGGTGGTTTTGAGTTCTCTCAAATCCATGAAGGTATGATGCTTCTCAGAAGGTGAGATGCCTTCTTCCCTGACTGTGTCATGCCCAGGGTTATGCCGGTGTGAGACTGGTAGTTTTTTTTCCTCCATTCTCGTCTCTCCGTCCACCCACATCGGTTTCGCGGCACCCCGCTCCGGTGGTGCATCAATCATCCTCGAGGATGTTCTCTATTGCATCGAAAGAATCATTACCCACCCGTTGCATCTTTGATTTCCATATCTTCATCCTTTGCACCTGCTTGCAAATCATTTGTTGGAGTTGAGGAGGTTCTCACCCGAAATCAATTTTCTTTAATAGACATTCAATCTAGGCATCACATGTCTTTTGTGATTCCATGGCAGTACGATTTCCAAACGACAAAACAAGTTGAGTATGGGCTCTAACACCAAATCGGTGCAAGACAAATGTTACATGCACAAACAAAAAGAATTAACTATGCAGTAAAAGCCTAAAAGGGCTCAAAGAATGAGTTATAATGCCACGTTACAAAACCTACTTTACAAGAAAATAGAGGAAACAACAATTTTTATGTGTATTAAATCATAAACTTAAATGTATGCACCACTTAGTCTCCATCTCATATATATTAGCTTAAGTCCAATATGAAAGAGACTCAAATTACCTTCTGGTTTATTTATCCTTTAATTATGGTTTCTTATCATCAAATGAGAAGGCAAGGGGAAATAGATTTCACACTTCGAAGTTTGGCACTAGGTTTTCCACTCATGATGACCACAAAGAAGAAGTCCGCTATCGTTCATATCAACCGATACAAAATGTGTATCTTATCTTATCTTTACTATTTTAGGTGGGGCCCTAGTTCTTTCATCAAAATTTCTATGATCCGAAAAATTATATCCACATACATCAAATTATAAAAGATATGAACGAGTTATACTTTTTTGAGGCGTTAGATATTACACTGACTAGACAAACAATCATCTATTTGTCGATGTGGCGTAATGGTTTACTGCTACGCTTTGATGTGTTCATGTAGTTTTATCCTTGTCCAACAGGAATTAGACCCGGTCCACATGTTTGATCTTGTAGTAGTATCTGTTATATACACTTATATAGAAGGTACTATTTTTTTTCACTACATATTGGGTATTATTATAGGAAAAGTCTTATATGATGCCATCATTTGTAACGACCACACAGATCTGTTTCTATCATATAATTAAGAGTGAAACAAGTTGCATATTCATTTGAAAGTGCAGAAGAAGATGATTTTTTTTCTTCTCTAGCTCAGGTTTGTACCCACAGAGAAGAACAGGAGAAGGTGGAGATTGAATAAGGAAATCCGTGATTCACTAAGAAAATTGATTCAGATCAATGGCAATGAGTGCGAGAATTCTAAGAACTTGCTTGGATTGATGATTTCAGCTAACAAGAACGAAGGAGACAAGATGATCGGAATCGAAGAAATCATAGACGAGTGCAAGACATTTTACTTTGCTGGGAAGGAAACAACAGCAAATTTCCTGACATGGGCACTACTTCTTCTGGCATTGCATCAGGACTGGCAAAGTAAGGCACGAGAAGAAGTAGCATCTATTTTTGGTCACCATACACTTCCTACCATGGAGGACTTGAGCAAACTGAAACTTGTAAGTATAAACTCACTCGTTCTTGAATCCAGATTATATGTTCAGCAAGACGAGTTAAATTATGTAATTTGATATAGGTCATAACATAGTCACCAAGTTCGAGTTCAGCAATAAGTCGGCAAGGGTAAAACTCGGGAAAGTTCGGCGAAAATCGAAAAGTTTGGGAAAAAAACAGGTAAAAGTCGAGGAAAAAACCGGTTCGGGTTTTAATCGGCGATGGCGAAATTTGAAAAAAATCGGTAAGTTCGGGGCCTTCAAAAGTCAAGTTTTTAGCCTTCATCTAAACAACTACGATATTTTTAACACGATTTATAAGATGATAGATCAACAATAACAAATCAACTAAGTTAATAATGTAATTATGCAAATGCAAGTAAGCAACAAAACAACAACTTGACAAAGTAACATACTAAGTTACGAACATCAAATGTGATAAAGGCATCCCAAAAGAAAATATTACAAAACTTAAGATGTCCATTGTCCAATAGTCACTAATCAAAATAGAATAGAAAATAGAAACTAAGCATCCATCGTATTGTCAAGAGCATCCAATGCTAAAATTGCATCATTCTCTCTTGCTTCATTCTCTTCATTCTCCATGAATTCAATGTCATCGGACTCATTATCGGAAGAAAGTTGAATTTCAATATCATCGGACTCATCATCGATACAATAAAAAAGTTCGGCAAAAAACTCGTTTTTTAATATTTTTTTGTTCAATAAAAACGGGGAATTTGGTAACCTGTAAAAGTCGGGAAAAAAACAGTAACAAATCGGCTGCCCATAAAGTTGCGTTTTAAACACGCTTTTTAAAAAAAAACACCGAATTTTGTTACTATGGTCATAATATCAATCTCAAATCTCAACCCTAGAAGAACCGGCTTATAGTTATCTCAACTTGGTCTTGCATCTTTTTCCCAAAGTAGAGCACTGAACTACATTATGAGATACTAGGGCATGGATTTTAGCCTTTGGGTGATGTGTGAGTCATGTGACTTATCCTGCGCAGCCATGATTTCAACCTTGAAGTTTTAATTCATTGTGCAAAGCTACGTAAATGTGAACCTAGCCCAGTTCATGTTTTCTTTTAAATATTCTGTAGCTTTATTCTATGAATCGAACTTTTGGTAATGAAGAGTCCATATGAGCACAAGGTAAAAAATAGTGAAGAGGATGTTTAGGTGGGAGAATATGTCATGAATTGAGAAGGCTGAGGTATACTATATGAAACTTAGGTATTGGGGAAATGAAAATTTAGTTTTGTGGGTGTATAAAATATTCACCACTACTTGGTGCCTGAATGGAATTGATGACAAGTGCAACGCAGCCCAGTGAAAGCATCTAGCATCAACACAGGGAGGGGAGTACTAGTCTGGGCAGAACATCTCCGAGAACTAGTCATGAAGACAAGCGCGAAGGGCTAGTACTTTCCCCAAGCAGAAGGCAGGTACTAGCCGAAATCAACCAGAAGGCAGCAAGAAGTGGATTCTAGGGTAATACAGCAGCCCAAGCATTTAGCGACACGCAGTGGTCTCACATTATGCTGCAGCAACATTCACACCTCACTAAGGCCTAACATTGGCACATGGAGGGATCCGTGGCATAAGCCAGAACACAATAACTGCGAGACATCTGTACAGATGCTATAGGCTAGTAAGACAACCGATGTAAAGATACCACGTGGAGAGACACATGTCATGTAATAAAAGGCTGCCCTCTCCCAGCTTTCACTATGAACGGGAGCTGGGAGTACAGAAAAGGGGGCTGAATCTTTACTTTCTGAAAACATTAAAGGTATCTTGCCATAGAGAAAGATTTATCACCAGTCAACCAGTCACGTAATAAGAGCAACCACTATCAACAAACTAATTGTGTGACTAAAAAACCTTGAGAGCCATATGTGCAACTTTTCACTACAGATTATCTTTTGGAACCCACATGGCTTTTTTCTTGGAGACCCTTTTTACAACTTGATCATTAGGTTTTTCCAAAGACTTCAAGATGGTTTTCTTCGTCCTTTTGATTTTGTGCTCTTTTCTCTTTTGAACTATGGGTTTGTTTGTTATGGAGTGATATTGCATAGCACACAAATTTAATACAATTTATACTCCATCACAATCACTTTTCCCCAAAGCCTATAACAATAATCAACAAGATGACCAACTCTTACCACAATACGTATAATGATAAATTTCTTTTTCAATTGACCTAGGTCGAACAAAAATAGGATCAACTTGCTGCAGGAACAAACATGGTCTTGGATAAAGGAGTCATCTCTTTATTGACGTATCCAAGTCCTCATTTGTCGCCCATTCTTAGCAATGTAAGAACTTTATTCAGATTAGCATAGCTCGTAGAAAGTTTCTTAACTAAAGCATCAAAATCAGTAAGACTCTTGGCCAAATTTTTAACTTGCAATTTTAGACTTTCATTCTCATGTCTTACTGAGCTAACAAATTTATTCAAGCCATTGATATTCATATCATGAGTAATTTGCATGGAATTTAGTTGACCTACAAATCACATTGATTGCTTTCAAAAGATTTACTTTTCTTAAGATGATTAGCAATCTCAGATTTTTGTGTTTTTCTTAATTAACCCCTTAGTTAATTTTCCAAGCTTCTTCACCTGAGTTAGAGCGGATTGACACAACATGGTAAGATCAAAGGAGGATTCAACCTCAATAGAAACTTCGTTCTCGCCAAAACTACTATGAGAATCAAAGATATCCATTGTAAAACCGAGCAAGATCTAAACCTCAACAACCACGCTTTGATACCAATTGAGAGTTGCATGTAGGGGATAGGATCAACGATAAAATAAAATTTTACCGTGCAAAAAGATCAGAATTTAAATATAATCGGAGATATGACAAACGGATTCTCAAAGTGCAACCATCACAAAGCTATTTGTGATGCAAAAGGTCGTGTGTGAAATATAGAGTAGAAGCATACAAGGCTATCCTATTGGAGTAAGTAAAGACAATATTTTTGGATGGTTTGGGAAATCCCTATATCCACCCCGAGCAAGCTCGGACACGCACATCAATCCACTAGCAGTGTTTAAAAAGGTGTTCGAGCCTTACGCCTCGAGGTCCGCCTCGAAGCGAGGCGGTCCTGTGCTGTCTCGAGGCGCACGCCTCAGCAGCCACATATAAAAAGCCTACACCTTTGCATGAAGAGATGTACGCCTTTGTCCGAGGCGTGCCTCAAAGTGTTTTGAGACATTACAGACGTAAGCCTCTTGCTCCATGCGTGAAACATTGGGCGGGGAGGGGTTAAAACCAATGTTTGGTGTGGGAGGTGCACTAAGGGTTTGATATGTAAATCGCCCCCATGAGCCTTTTTTCACCCATTGAAGCCTCCTAAACCCTTTTAGATCTCTTTATGTTTTGAAACCCCTTTGTCTCCAAAAACCCAAAATCAAGATCTAGTGCTCAACTGATCATTTATTTTCCGATTTTGATTCCGAAGTTGTATTCTTCTTTGTGGATTATCTACCAACTACAAGCGAGAGATCAAGATTTGTTTCAAGTTTAAATGTATGGATTATGATCTTACTTCTTCTACTAATTTTTTCTATGATTTTTTCTTTGTATTTTATCATTCTCATGTATTTGTATCATTGTTTTTTTTTTGAATCTTGAATATGTTAATCCTATATTCATATTTTATTGTTTGTTATTACTTGATACTTGCTACTTTAATTATTATCTTGAATATTAAAGAATTAAGCGTGTTTGATTAATTTGATTTTCTATTTTGTTAGATTGCTTGAGGAGTGCTCAATCGTGTCATATAAGATATTTTCTAATACATTGTGATTTATTATGGATATCTATTTCAATTATTATTACCCATTCAATAATAGTATTTATTATGATTTATTATTATTTTTTTATTTTTTACCAAAACACCTTGAAAAAATTCAAGGCTTACGTATCGGTGTGCCTTAAGGCTTACACCTCGCCTCTCTAGAGAAAAAAACACCTCAATACGCCTTTTATCTTTTTAAACATTGTCCACTAGAGAGTAAAAGAATTACAAACAGAAGACATAGCGTTACCTATGAAGCGAGCAATACCTCCATAACCCCACATGAGCCTGACACCGACTGTCAGCAACCACTGCGATGATTCATCTCCTGACAACCTCTTTTACTTAACTTCTGAAGTTCATCCAAACTCGAATACACGAGCATCTATTTCGTCAGCCTTGTTTGCGATTCAGATTGCTGCAATGACTTCAAATTCTTGACCCCCGTAGGCGAGCTCGAGACAGGAGGAGGTAGGATATTCGGGCTTTGATTTAGAACCCCATTTGTATATGAACTACCTTCAGGCAGATTGCACCTTGTCCTATTCAACTTCTTCCCTTCGGTTGTTCTAAAACCACCTCGGACACCTCCAACGATGTGATTGTTCTTCACAAAAAATGAGATGCAATTATGCAATGAGAAACCAATGAAACCGAGAAAAGGTCTTAAGAAAAACTTGTATCTAGATCGAAGAACTTCCCTAGTGCTCAATATTGAGCGTTAATGATTAAAGCTCAAGACATAGAGAAAGTAGAACGATGAAGAACGATCACCGGAACAAGTAAAACCTAAACACGTGGAGATGAGAACTCAAGAACAATGCAATGCCACAAATAATTCTCCACATATGATTAACATATGAAACGATGGTGTATTTTTAGCTAAACATAAAGTAGAAACCCTAAGAAACACCCACTGCAACAAACCTCATACGACTTGGAGTCCAAACAAAGTCATACGAGGCAAAACACAATTCGAATACACAGCCTCCCCGAACCTGTTCGGTTGTTGGTGCACACCTAGGTGCTCACCATCTTAACAAAGAGCAAGGGGGCGCAGTGTTGGGTGATAGGTGCGCACCATCATACGAAAATTCTTGATTTTCTTGCTTGGTTTGTACCCGTGTATCCTTGGATCCCAACGAACAGTCCTAGGACCATTCGAAGTCATGGAAACCCTTGCACTCAAGCAAAAATTTCCAAAGTTGAAGTTTAAGAACTCCGAAAGTTCAAAACAAAAGCTGATTCAAAAATCGAAAAACGTGAGCATTCAACACATAATTTTTGAATATGAAAACTTTGAAACACAATTTGAACTTATGTGCCAATGGGAGAATGAAACGAAAATGATTAGAACTTAAGTAAAACCATGGTGCATCCTCAAAACAATGAAAGCAAGCACAATCGTATAGCGATGTAAAAACCATTGCAAATCTAAGTCTGATAGAGCAAAGTGCATGCACGATATACCTGTAATGATGACTGTATTGCTTAGGCATGATTCTGACGAACGCTTGCACATTTTTATTTTGACATCTTTAGGAGTTATGTCGCAATATGCAAACAATCAAGAGTAACCTCATGCCTAGACTCACTCACGCTTATCCTAGAAATGTTTTGTATCAAAGTATAAGCCAATCAAAGGAGGAATAATTCTGCGTTTCAGAACGCACGCCTCTTTTTACAATCTTGATCATTGATTCTGTTGCGGGACTCTAATCCTGCGGGACTTTGATTTGGGTGCCAGATTCCCAACACCATGCCCCTCCATCCCGAGTCCAATCGTGATTCATTGAGTACCCCTGGAACTCGACCATTCATGAGGGGACAATTGTGGGCGTTATTCACCACTACCTGGTGCCTAAATGGAATAGATAACAAGTGCAACGCAACCCAATAAAGCAGCTAACATCAACACAAGGATGGGAGTACTCATCTGAGCACTAGTATGATGACAATTGAGAAGGGGTAGTATTCGTCTCCAACAGAAGGCTTGTACGAGCCCAAATCGGCCAGAAGGCCACAATAAGAGGATTACAAGGCAATACAACATGCCAAACAAAAGCGACAAGTGTGGTCTCACATGACGCTATGACAACAACCTACAAACACACTCACCAAGGTCAAATAACGAAAAGTGGAGTAATCTGAGGCATAATCCAGAACACTGGTCACTGGAGACACTTGTCTTGATGCGATAGGCCAGTTGCACAACCATTATAGATACCACGTGTAATGTAACAAAAAGCTACCATCTCCTAGCTCTCACTATATGAGTTAGGGGCGCAAAAAAAAGGGGGTTGGGCCTTTGCCTTATGAAAACAATAAAGTTATCTTTCCATAATAGTGGAAGAAAACTCACACCTACTCCCTTGAATCTCTCTCTTACTAGGAACAACAAGAACATAAAGAACATTCAGGGGTACCTACTTTAGGGGCCTCAAATTTTGTCAAAGAGAAAGGCCACATCGGAAATGGTGTTTATCGAGGTGCAGATATCCAAAAGCAGTATTTTTACCTTGATGACTTGATTGCCGTATGGGCCTACCCTGCTACCAAGGTTAGTGGTTGTTAACGGATAGTCCCACATCGGTAAGGGAGGCACCCATCACCCGTTTAATATACCCCCTGTGGACCTCCCCATACAACCCGGGTTTTGGGGTGTGAGGATATCTAACATGGTATCAGAGCTGGGCTCACCATCTTCTGCTCCCGCTCCGGGTGCTCCCCACCGATCGTGCCTTGCCACGCGTGCTCTGTGTGGGAGGATCCTTGCCACGCGTGCTCCGCGTGAGGGGGAGTGTTAACGGATAGTCCCACATCGGTAAGGGAAGCACCCATCACCCGCTTAATATATACCCCCTGTGGACCTCCCCTTACAACCCGGGTTTTGGGGTGTGAGGATATCTAACAGTGGTTGACCCTGGTTGGGGTGCCATTCCCAAAATCATCGCTCCCACAAGTGTATAAGCCAAAAATTGATATAATTGAGGATAGATATTTTTGACATTACTACAAAGGGTCATTAACATGGGAAGGAGCATTACTAGAAGTATCATTGACATGAGAAGGGCCTATACACTTTATTAAATGAGTAAGGGTTATTTTCTATGATCTTACTGCTAGAAAAATAAAAATTCTGAGTGTGACATGGGTCTACTCAGGGTTGGATTATTCATCTAGCTCTGATGTCTTGTGAATTCCATTAAAACTTTGATGAATTATAGGATAAGATAGATTAGGATTAATGGTGTTAGTAATAGTAGGAAAAACTGAAGAGTATTGTGTTAGATTCTTTAAACAAAGATGGGCCATGAATCCAGCCACTGCTCACACTCATTTCGAATATACTGGGGGTTGTTACCCCACGGTGGGGTAAATGATTTATTGACTCAATTGCAGTCTGATGAGGATATTAAATGGTAGTTTTGGCTGTACCGTCAAATAAGGCACCGGGATCAGATGGGTTCAACAGTGATTTCTAGGGATTTGTTGAGACGGGGACTTTGGATAAGGTTTCATTCCTTGTCCTTGGTGTAATTGCATGGAGGAAGACCTTTTTCATTTATTTTTGATGTGTTGCGGCAGGGTTTGACATTTCTGGTTACAGATTGCTACATATTATGGCTGGAGGCCGGATGTTTGTTTATTGAGCTTACCAACGTATAAAACACGGGTGTGATACCAAGCCTAACAATTTTCATGTGCTTTGTGGCTGCTATGGAAATCTAGATGCTCTCATACTTTTCACAAAAAAAGGGAATACCATTTCATCGTTAGTCCACCGGGTTGCTATGTTCACGACTAAATATATGGATCAATGAAGGCTTCGACGCATTTCCCAGCTTGGAACTGGAATGGCAGGCATTTATTGGCTTGGTGGATGGGTTGTTTTTTTGTGATCAAACTATTGCAGACGGTGCTGATTAGCTGTAGAATCTTGCGGACATCCGGGTTTTTGGCTTCACAAGGTGGATCAATGTTGTCATATCTGTGCGGACTCTCTAAGCCAAGATGGCCAGAATCACGGCTACTAACGATTTTTGGGAGTGGACTTGTCCAAAAGATGTTTGGTCCATGTTGTTAGATATCTTCAGCAGTTAGATCCATAACATGCTTGATGTACCATTTTTTTTTTTGAAATTCAATTTGTCTTTAATGGTAATGTTTATGTTCTAAAGTAGTTCTGCATGATGCTAATGTTAGTTTTTCTCTATATCCTAAATTAAATATTGTTTCTTTCATAAAATAATATCTGTTCAATGATCTTACCATCACTACTACCATCTAACCCTGTCCCAACTGTTTAGGGTTGGCAATATGTTTGCTTTCATCAAAAACCATATCTATTACACTGGTCTCATTATTTTAAAAATGCGAGCAGGTAAGTATTGTGCTGAAGGAAACCCTCCGACTGTACCCTCCGGCCTTGGCTCTCAACAGGCTGACCACAAGGGACGTGAAGCTGGGGACGCTCGAGGTCCCTGCTGGCACACACCTCTACATGCCCACGGTCGCCATCCATCACGATGTCCAAGTATGGGGTACCGATGCTGAAGAATTCGATCCCTCAAGGTTCTCTGATGCTAACCGGCAGAGTCTCGGCTCGTTCTTCCCCTTTGGAGTAGGGCCCACTGTATGCGTCGGCCAGAATCTAGCCCTCATCGAGGCGAAGATTGCTCTAGCAATGATTCTCCAGCGGTTCGAGCTCTCTGTGTCACCTTCTTACGTCCATGCCCCCATGCAGCTGCTCACCCTCCAGCCTCAGTTTGGTGCTCAGATTCTCCTGAGGAAGATGTAATGTTCGAAACAATACTATGATCATAGTAGCCGGATATAGTTGATCCGAGAAGTAGGAAGGTTGCATCGCAGATTTCTGTATAGGATGCTGATGTGGACCTAGGTCTTGAGTTATCCCAGACTGATCCGATCCCTGGCTGTACCGATCCGCCTGCCTGACTCATTTCTGCATTATATGACGTGTTTTATATCTGATTTATCTGGATGTTTCATGTTCTTCCACAAATAGAGAGATTGTGAGGTTTCCCCATTGATAAATTCGAAAAAACTAGAAACCTAATAGCCTATTCCCTTCATCAATTCTGTGTGAATTGATCCATGATCCAGCTCACTGAACCCAGATTGCCCTTTTAGTTGAGGTGAGGCCCCCGATTTAGATTCAGTGTTGGTTTTCGTGATGTCCGGCTTAGGGAACTCTTGCGATAAATTGTTTTTGAAGAAATGTTGGTGACCTTTAAACCGTAGTCGAGGGTTGAAACAGTGAGCGAAACAAAAACTTCAAAATCAACCTGATGAGTTTCATCAGCTAAATGTGATTATTGCTTCAAACACAAGAAATCATTCCCTTGTTTAGTAACACCATCTCTCATTCTCAATAACACTATCATAGTCCTGAGGGAGCCAAAAAGATACAGGTTCCCTGTCTTTATATCTCAGCAAACACCAGATGTATACTCATCTTTACAAGAATCATAAAAAAGGAAAAGGAAAAGAAGATTAGAATCTAAGCTTTATGAATCAGTTCTCCATAGCCCTTTAGATGGAGCCTTGTCTACTTTCACAACCCTCTGTTTCGGTTGCCGTCTAGCATCGGTTTGGTTAAACTTGGCGATTGTTACGTCGACCTTTACAATGTGATGATCCGAAGTCCCCTTCGATGAAGCTACACCGTACGATCCAGGCACAAACTTGTATGGTGAGCTTGGCGATGCTAGTATGTAATCGACTCTCGTCCCATACTTGCATGTTCCTTGCACGTCTGCGCTAGTACGAGGACCGAATCAGCTTCGACACCGACTAATTGCTTTCAAAGATAATTTACCCTTAGTTACTCCTTACCTTGGCCTTTGGCAACTACAACTACGGCCTCGCACTCCCCGGAAAATTCCTTGGCATCGATGTACTGTTTCCCCTTCAAGAATTTCATCACCTCGACCTTCGGGGTCGGTTTCCCCATCTCCTCGTAATACTGCATGAGATTGATTGTCGAAGTAGGTTATATCACCCGATTAGCTGGATAATGACTGCTTACTCTATACAAAAAAAAAAAAATCCAAGAACAGCCAAATCCAGCAAGATTGCCATGGTTTAATTAATTTAAGAGCAATGCTACTCAACCCGAAACGTTTAACCCGAATGTTCCACCACAATCACGTGGCATCCAATCACAGCATCCCTTTGGCTGAAGCTGGGGGCCGAGTGCGATTAACCAGTCAGGGCTGGGTCCAGCGGACGGTTGTGATACGGACACGCCATTCTGGTTGACCATTCGGGTTAGGCCAAAGTAGTGAGACATACTGAAAAGCTTACTTTCATAGAGGATCGAATCATGAATAATAGGATTCACAAAGCCAATGTAGTGAGACACCAACTTGATGTGATATGATGCTTTGGTTATGCTAAAGCACTGTAATAAAATTTACCTTGACAATATCACTCCATCTCTCTGCAGAGTAATCCGTCTCGTCGAGAGAATTTAGGCCGCCCGCTAATATGTGTGGCCCATCACTCGATCGGAGTATCGAGTTCACCTGCTTCATCCTCCAGCTCTCATCGAGATGGTCAAGATGGGTGCAGTGGAAGTTCACTGCCCCTGCTCTCGGGACCTCGATCGTGGTCTTCAACACATTCCTGCCCACAGATTTTCACAGGAAGCACCGGGTGTCAGTTAATACCAATTCCAGAAATTGACGAGCATCCGATGCTAATCTCGGTGGGAAATTAGATCGACACAAAAGGGTTATGCGCTAAAACTAATCAAGGATTTGAAAGAAAAGCATCAGGAAATGAAAACTGTAATCATAACAATGGTCATAATCATCAGATAATCCTCTCTCCTATTCGGGGTCGGCTTTGTAAATCCTTCTCCGTCCGTCATTCTTGTTAGTGGTACTAGCTCATCTGTCCGTTCTATTGCGATGCTTATAAAAACTACAAAGAATGAGAATCTGACTTCCCGTTCGATGGCGGAAAACACCCTATGAAGTCAGTTTCAGGTTTCGTTCGATGGCGGAAAACACCCAATAAAGTCAGTTTCAGGCTTCGTTCGATGGCGGAAAACACGCTATGAAGTCGGTTTCAGGCTTCTTTTGGCAATTACAACATCCATGTCCCTTTCTTGGAACAAATTGCATGCATGTCGCAGCCGAGGGAGGTCTATTTTCGGAGGGGACTATCTTCGAAGGCGAGGCCGGCCACCCTCCTAGAAGAGAGAAGATGTAAACTATACTGAACAGACTGTCATGATTGTCTCTAACTCCCAGTATTTTCCTTTGGATTCATAATTGATCAGGCCGGGGAAAAAAAAACAGATCAAGAAACAGACATCAAATGGTTGTTTGCAGTATTTTTTTCGAAAATTCGATCAGATTTTGGATCACAGATAATCAAGAACATTTGGATATGAGAATTGGGGTAGAGGGCGAACCTGAAATCGGTGTGGTCAAAGATTTTCTGAACTCTCCACTGCTTGATCGGCCATTTCGATAGGATGGCGTTCCCGTACTCCGGCGCCCAGCTCTCGGCGAACACATAGTTCATCCCCAGGCCCTCGGCCAAATCCGACAGGGGCTTCATCCCCTTCTCCTCCTCTGCCTTCACATTCTGCAGGGCAATTATATCGGCACCCACCTCTCTCAACACATCCAGCACACTCCGATTGCTCCTCAAGCTCTCGGGCTCCCGCTCCGGGCGCCCGATCGCCGGAAAGCTGAAGCTGTGGCCGACAGGAGCCTTTCCTTTCTCGGCTCCCCTCCTCCCCTCATCGCCCTCTTTCGGTAAATTCAGCTGCTTGCTCCTCTCCACCGAGATCTCGTTATCGGGGAGATTGATCGAGACCCTCCGAATCGACTTCGAGAACCTCTGCTGCTTCAGTATGCCCCTCGGCCGATCGTTCGCAGACTTGCACAGGATGTCGAGCTCCACGGGGCCAATGACCGCCGACCGCTCGCCCCTCGGGACGGCGGGCGCCATCGAGAACATGGCGGCATTGAAGGATGCCACCCGAATCCGGCGGTCGGATTCCGGGGCGTCGAGCCGGTGGTGCTCTCGGTCCCCGTTCGACGATTCGCTCTTGGGCTTCGGCCGGCCGAATCTACGGACGACGACCCGGGTCTTGGGGCGGCGGCGGCGGAGGATAGGCCACTGCAGCTGGGAGCAGAGGCGGCGGAGCTTGAGGCTGGCCATCCTGAGCATTGAGGCGAGGTGGGTCTTGGAGGGAGAGGGTGGAGGCGTCTCTGATTGGGAGGAGAAAAGCCCTGCTATGGAGTTGGAGCTACCATAGTTGTTATCCCCTCCTCCACCACTCTTGGATGACATGGGCCGAAAGTTGGATTAGTTAGGGAGAGGGAACAAGTAGTCTTCTGGGTCTCTAGGAAATGGGTTGTTGACACGTGGCAGCAAGAGAGAGGAAAAATTTGGGGAGAGAGAGAGAGATCCTTCCCAACTGCCCCAGAGCTCATCAACCATTGTAGAGAGAGAGAGAGAGTTAGAGTTAGAGAGAGAGAGCCAACTGCCCTAAAGCTCATCCATCATTGTAGAGAGAGAGAGAGTTAACTGCCCCAGAGCAGAACTCATCCACCATTGTAGAGAGAGAGAAAGAGATAGTTAGACTCCTAGAGAGAGAGAGAGGGCCAACTGCCCCAGAGCAGAGCTCATCCACCATTGTAGAGAGAGAGAGAAAGAGAGAGAGAGAGCCAACTGCCCGGGCCGAGAGTGGCTGGGGGTCCATATGGGCCAGCCAGCAGAGATGTTGGCGGGCCTACTTTAACGGAGGAAAGACAACTGGCTTCCTCAACCACTCCATACAACTACGATCCGTCCTTCACATCACCCTTAAGGAGCTGTCCAAAGAATATGTTATTATCCCTCCTTTGGTCGAGATATAAATGGGTTGGAAAATAGACATTCTTGGGTAAGGACAATGATATATCAGATAATTAAATGTCTCGTGTTGTTTTAAATTGGGCAAATCCATATAAATTTTCGATGAATCAAATAAATCTCGGCATTTGTAGTTTTGTCCGTGATGTGCAATTAATGTCCGACCAATTTTGATTGGACTCTAATATGCCACCAAACTATATAAAAAAAAAATCTTAAAAATCCATTTACACAAGACATTGGACAAAAGAATGTGGCACAAAGTAAGATTATCCGGAGACATTGGACAAAAGAATGTGGCACAAAGTAAGATTATCCGGATAAATCCATGTCCAGCCTAATTTACTCAGCAAAAGAACGGACCTTAAAAGATAACAACGCAACCATAGTGTCATACATGGTACAAAGGAGGGCTACTACCCTCCATTCAGTAAGGGTGGCAATGGGTCGGGTTGGGTTGAGACATATGTACAAGCACTCAATCAGAACCCGATCCGTTTAATAAACGGGTCAAAAACTTAAACCCAAATCCGACCCGTCTATGAAATAGGTTGACCCGATCGATCCGTTTATGACCCAAACCCATTTAGGCCAAACCCAAACATGCTCACTTTGGATCTGGTTCGGGTCGGGTCAAGAATTGATACCCCTACTTAGCTCCTAGCTACGCATCTCACGTGCTTCAACGATGTAGATAGACCTCTTCATTTTTAATCGGGTTCTATTGCATTTCTATGTGGATCAATCACTGTCCATTGAAACTAGGACGCCACGCATCGGAGGACCGACATGTAAAACTCAAAGAAAGTTTTGGGAGCAGCCGACTTCCACACGTATAATACTAGTGCATGCTCGTGCCTGTCGGTACTGCAGCGAGCTGCCTTCGACGACAACACACCTGTCGGCACTGCAGCGGGCCGTCTTCGACGGCAACACACCTAAACGTTTTTGACAATAAAACACTTTCGACGATAACACTGGCATTCATAGAGACACCCATTTTCTCGACCGTGCCGATTGGCACGAAGCGGGCATCTTCGACGCGATCAACTCCCCCTCCTATAATCGATCAATCACAGTTATCTCTATTTGAACGGATTTCTCGAGATCGATCCGATGATTTGGGGCGGTCGAAATTTCTGCAGGTGGGTTTATAGCCGTTGATGCGAATAACGATCATGGGATGAACGATCAGGTTTAGTGCAGTTTCAATAGGTCGGGATTTTAGGGGTTTAGTGCAGTTTAAATGGGTTGGGATTTGAAACCAAGGAAAGATCGTGCGTTAATTTTTGAACGAATGGTTAGATCTATTCGATTCATTTTTGTCCAGTCAGATTGTCCTAGTCAGCTCTTTTGTTCCATTTTGTCTTGTCAGCACAAAACCGCCGTCCCTTGTTATATAGACTACTGCATGCCCATGCCTATCGGCACTACAACGGACCGTCTTGGGTGGCAACACACCTGAACGTCTTCGGCAAAAAAATACTTTCGATGACAACACCGGCATTCATAGGGGCACCCATTTTTTTGCCCGTGGCGATTGGCATGAAGCGGGCTCCTTCGGCGCGACCAACTCCCCCTCCCCTTATAATCGATCAATCACAGCTGTCTCTGTTCGAACGGATTCCTCGAGATCGACTTGGTGGTTTGGGGCGGCCGAAATTTCAGCAGGAGGGTTTATAGCCGTTGATGCGAACAACGATTACGGGATGAATGGTCAAGTTTAGTGTAGTTTAAAAGGGCCGGGATCTTAGAGGTTTAGTGCAGTTTAAATGGGTTGGGATTTGAAACCACGGGGAGGGAGTTGGTTGACGGGAAAATATAGATCGTGCGTTGATTTTTGAACGAATGGTTAGATCTATTCGGTTCATTTTTGTCCAGTCAGCTTGTCCTAGTCAGCTTCCGTTTTGTCTAGTCAGTACAAAACTGACGTGCCATGTTATATAGATGGAACTATGAGACCCACAATTGAAAATGGAAAATACTATTTGTCCCGAATATTTTATCGTTTTCTTTTAGACAGAATGAAGTGTCGCGATCACAACCGGCTGTTTGCACTCTGCCCCGACCAATGAATCACGTACATTCTCCCCTGAACGCCAACTGTGATTGAATGCCACATCATTCTGTTTAAAACATTCGGGATAAATATTCGGGATGAATAGCATTAATGCTCAATGCAAAATACATGTATTGATTTTTCGAGGTTGGTAGTGTTTCAAATCTCAAAATAAAAAAAAAAAAAAAAAAAGTGTTTCAAATCTCATAGGGATGCTAGATGGCCATTGTAGTTGCCTAGTTGGCTTTACAAATTTCTTGAAACATGAATGAAATGTCCCAATCACAGCCGTCCGTTGCACCCAGCCTCCAGTGGTGAATCACACTCAGCCCCAACAAGCCGGTAGGCACAGGGACGATGAGCATTCTGGTTGAAAAGCATTGCTTGTGCATCTAAACCTATTATCCAACTAACCATCAATGTTATTTAACAAGAATGTTAACCATCCTTCTCTTAACCATAATGATGTGGCATGATTGGCATCCAATCATAGCATTCCTTTGCTTGGCGGTTGTGATTGAGTGCGATTCAAGACTCGGGTGAGTGCAACGGACGGTTGTAATAGGGACACATCATTCTGGTTAAAAGAAGGTTGTAAAACATTCTTGTTAATTACCTTCAAAAAAACATATTCTTCAAGAATAGGCCGGGCTAGGAACCGTTGGCCGTTTGATAGAACTCTTCTGGGGTGCCCAATAAGTGCAGTGTACATCACATCCTCATGCCGTGATCACCCTCCATCAAACGGTCCTGGTCGAACTTCCTCTGGTTACCTTGCAAGGATCTTTGGTTGCTCACTTTGAACCTTGCCTATTACTTATCTTGGCCTGCTACATAGAGGGGACGACGACAATTGTGGTGTGGGCTCGTTCGTATGAGTAAAGTGTTTTTCCCTTGGTGTGTGGTGGGTGAATTCAATTGTGTGCTCGGGCCGGCTACCTGACAAATGTGGTGGTCGTCCATTTCGCTGTACTAGTAGTTCCCTCGCTTTTCTCCAAATGCTTCAGAGTAGTGGACTGAGGGATGTGTGCTTTAAAGGGGAGGATTATACTTGGTGCAATAATAGGCAGGGATCTATGTGTATTTGGGAATGTCTTGATCGATGCTTTGTAAATGATTTGTGGACAACGCGGTCTGATGATACATCGGTTCAACACCTTCCCAAATGCGTGTCTGACCATTCTCCCTTGCTCGTTTCTATGATGGCAGATATTAAGCCTTCCAGAGTCCCATGGAGATTGTTATGAAGAGAGGGAGAGAGAATAGGTTTGGGGAGAAAAGCTTCTTGTATTATCTCATTAATCTCATTAAACATTACATAAGACTACCTCTCTTTATATATAGAGAGAGAACGCACACCATTACGTTACCACAACCGAGGTGGGACTAATAGAATACTAACACACTACATATAATACCCCTCGTCAAACTGATGTAAGGTATAAACTGACATCAGTTTGCTTAATAAAAGAAAGGAGACAGAAAAGAAAAAAAAATTTACATCAAATAACCCCTTTTTTTATGCTGAAAAGTAAAGATAGTGCCAGGCAACCTACAAGCAAGTTGTCCTGGAAACCCGATTGACCTACAAGCAGGACAACCGGGGGAACCCGGCCAACCTGTAAGCAGGTCAACCGGGGGAATTGACAATGATCACTAAGGATCGGAGTGAAGAAAGCCGACGATGATGGAAGCCGGCAATAATGGAGGCCAAAAGGAGAGAGAGCGGCTAAGAAAAGATGTGAATGCGTGAGACCTAATAAGAGGCAAGCACCCGGCTGAAGCAAGTACTTGACACCTCTTAGAAGATCTCAATTATCACAGACAAAGAAGAAAGAGAAGATGAAGAGTCATAGCTCTGATAGGGTCACATGACCAAGGAAAGGAAGAGGATCCGAAAGCCGGTGCAAGAATGACCAGAACGAGATTGGATCCAAAAGTTGGCACAAGACAAGTGTGACCGGAACAAGAGATGATCCAAAAGCCGACACAAAACAAGTGTGACTGAAATTAGAGAGGATCAAAAGCCGGCACAAGACAAGTGTGACCGGAATGAGAAAGGATCCAAAAGCCGGTACAAAACAAGTGTGATCGGAACTAGAGAGGATCAAAAGAAACCGGCACAAGACAAGTGTGACCGGAACGAGAAAGGATCCAAAAGCCGGCACAAAACAAGTGTGACTAGAACTAGAGAGGATCAAAAGAAACCGGCACAAGAGAAGTGTGACCAGAACGAGAGAGGATCCAAAAGCCGGTACAAAACAAGTGTGACCGGAACTAGAGAGGATCAAAAAGCCGGCACAAAACAAGTGTGACCGAAACTAGAGAGGATCAAAGGGTGCAAGGCGGATCGGTAGGGCGTAGAGCACAAAAATACCAAGGCGCAAGGGCACAGAGCGAGGCGATGGGGCAGGCGAATCGGCAAAGCGCAAGGGCATAGGGTGCAAGACGGGCTGACAAAGCGCAAGGCACAGTGGGCTGACTGACAGAGTGCAGGGCGCAGGGAGAGTGCAAGCGGCGAGGGGATAGCCAAGAGCACCAGATCTGGCCCCCCCGTGCTACTGTGCCAGAGACAGGACGCGGGCGCAGGAGGTGGAGCGGGTGACCAGGTCCGATAACCTGTGCACAGGCTACGGGCTAAATGGTTGGAGAGGCCAAGAGATGGCGGTCGAGCAAAGCAGAGGATCACAAGGGATAAAGGGTTGCACGTAGCGGGGTAGGTGCTCGGGATCACAAGGGAAACACAGGATTGTTGGGGGCCAATTGTAAGGGACAGGATTGCAAGGGACACTCAAGCCAATTGCAAGAGAACGCATACCATTAGGGGACGGCTGTGATTTGTTGGCAGCACAGTCAGGCAACGCAGCACAAAAGGGCTGCTATCACAACAATCTAAGGGGTCCGGCAGCATAGCACAAAAGGGGCAAAAATAGTAAAGCACAACCATCCGATGCAAATCGGATGGCTGTGATCAGCTAGAGAGAGAGAGGTGTGAGATAAGGTTTGGATGAGAGAGAGAGTGGCTAGATGATGTACGGCTGTGATCAAACCGGAGAGAGAGAAGGGGAATAAAAGAGGGGGGGGATCACCGGTTCTCAAGAGAGAGAGGAGAGATAAGGAAAGAGAGAGAAAGGAGGAGAGAAAGGAGGGGGGATCGGATCGGAGAGAGAGAAGTCCGGGAGAGAGTGAGAGAGTCAGAGACGAGAGAGGAAATCGAACGGCACGCGGGCGCAGGGTGGGCCGGTGGGAGCTCGAGGCTAGCGCGGAGAAGAGGTGGCCACAGGAAGCGGCTCCGACGGGTGCAGGTCTGCGCAGAGGGAAGGCGGTCGGCGACAACGGCGGGCGCAGTGGCAGCCGGCGCAGGCGGAGAACGGTGGGCCAGCGATAAGGGGTGGGGATCCGACTCCCCCCCCCCAGCAAGCTTCGGGCTCCGGTGGGGACGGCGAGCGCGAAGCAGGGCCGGCGCGAGGGAAAGAGGTGGCCGGCACGAGGGAAGGAGGCCGGTGCCCCTCCAGCGCAGGGTACGGCGGGTGCGACGGTCCGGCAGGCACGGCGCAGGGCCGGGATCGGGAGGCAAAGCAACAGGCCGGTCTTCGCAGCGGGCCGGTCGTCGGTGCAGATCGTACTCCGGTGCGAGAGCTGCCGAAGTAGATGAAGCTCCAGGCCGGCACGTGGCGGTCCTCGAGGACGGAGACCATCTTGGCGACTGCGGTCTCCCAGAGGGCGTCAACATCGGAGAGGAGGGAGCGGAGGTCGTCGACGGCGCGCATGAAGTCCAGATAGTGGGCCTTGCAGACCTCCTCGATCTCTGACTCCTTGGACCGGGCGAACTACCGAAGGTGCTGCAGCAGCAGCTCAGGCCGGCCAGACGCGAACGCCTTCCGGACGAACGGCCCGAGGTCCTCGCCGTTGCAGATCACCGAGGATAGCAGTAGGAGGTCCTGCTTCTCAGCGTCGCCCCCCTGTGGCCGCCGCCGATTCGGGCGCGACCTTCGTGGCGGCGAGCGGGGGAGGCCGATGAAGTACTCGGACTCGGGGCTGTGGCCGGCACTGGTGGGGTTGCTGCCGGCGTTCGCACAGGGGAGAAACGGGAAAAAATAAATTTTACTGTTCTCGGCCTCCTCGATGTCGTCAACGACGACCGAGGAGGCCGAGGCCAGGAGGAGAGCGTCGAAACCCTAGGCCAAGAGGGTTGGCTCTGATACCATGTTACGAAGAGAGGGAGATAGAATAGGTTTGGGGAGAAAAGCTCCTTGTATTATCTCATTAATCTCATTAAACATTACATAAGACCACCTCTCTTTATATAGAGAGAGAACGCACACCATTACGTTACCACAACCGAGGTGGGACTAATAGAATACTAACACACTACATCTAATAGAGATTATTGGATTTTTGGCTTAAGCGACTGGATTGCCGAGAGGTTTGCTTAATACTTGGATCCAGGGAGCTCGGTGTTTAGCCAATATTCCTTTTGCAAGATCTTCCCTTGTCTATTGGAATAAGCATTCGGTTGGCAATATCCATATGTAGGTCGAGGCGCTTTGGGCGGAGCTTGATCGGTTGGGGACGGGTGCTAGAAACCAAGGGGGGTGAGTGTAGAGATGGATCGAATCCCCTCTCAGCATGTGTGGTCGTTGGAGCTGGAGGAGAGTATTTGGGCTCAGAAGTCTCAGGTTCAATGGCTACGGGCAGGTGATCGTAATTCGTCCTACTTCCACTTGAGTACGAGAATTAGACGAGGGCGTAATCGCATTCGTGGCCTAAACATTGGAGGTGTAGTGGTGGAGGACCCCAGTGTTATATAAGAGGAGTTGGTGCAGTGCTTTCAGAAGAGGTGGATGAGGGATCCAGATATGGTACTCCATGAGTTAGAGGAGTTCCCGTGCTGTATTACCCCAGTTGTTAATGAGTTCCTCATAAGGATCCCAGAACAAGAGGAGATTCGGCATACTGTGTTTGCCTCCTCGGTAAGCAATGCTCTAGGACCTAGCGGTTTTAATCGAGCATTTTACCAGGAATTTTGGGATATCATTGGTAACGATGTCGCTTGTGACATCCAAGAATTTTTCACCTTCAGATTTCTTGATGAAGGATGGAATGATACCTTTGTGGTACTCATCCCTAAAGTGGCATCCCCGGTGTCTCCGGCGGACTATCAACCTATTAGTCTATGCAATCAGAAATATAAAATTCATCTCCTCGATTCTGGCTAGCAGGCTTCGGCTAATCTTGCATGCCATTATCTCGGAAACTCAGTTCGTTTTTCTCCCGGGGTGTCGTATTCAAGATAATAGTCTAATGGCTCAGAAAATTCTTCATGCCATGCATGATGCACCAAAGAGTAGGGGAGGTATGGCTATCTAAGTTGACTTGGAGAAGGCATATGATAGAGTGTAGTGGCAGTCCCTAGAGGTCATATTGAGAAAGATAGGTTTTCACCCTACATGGTGTTGATGGATTATGCAGTGTGTGACTTCGGCTAATATGTGGTTGTTAGTCAATGAAGAGGTGACTCGGGATTTGGCCCCTAGTTGTGGGCTCTGGCAGGGGGATCCCATTTCGCCTTACCTATTTCTCATGGTCACAGTTGTTATTCAATGGGTGGTGGACCGTAGTTTGGCTACTGGTGATGTCAAGGCCTTCTCTATTGTGAGTACCTTAGCCTATGCTGATGACTACCTATTTTTTTCACGCGCTACCACTCTTGATATATGGGGGTTGCGAGCTGCTTTTGATACGATTGTTCGATTGACTGGGCTTCGGGTGAACCCGGGAAAATCAAGTATTAAGTTTTCTCGGTGGGCGTCGGGGGGAGATAGGAGAGGGATTCTGCAGGTCTAACATACGAAGGATAACTTAGGATCTTGGATACACCTTGGTGTACCGACCAATGGTACTCGGGTTCTATCTAAAGATTACCAGTTTGTGATTAGCAAATTGGAGTATCAGTTATCCGGGTGGAAGGGGTGGAAGACAAAAATATTATTGCAAGCAGGACGTTTAGTTCTTATTAGATCGGTGCTGCCTGCTATGCCAATTCATCTCATGAGTGCTGGTGGAATACCAGTGGGGATTCTTCATAAGTTGGATCGCATCTATCGTGCGTTCTTTTGGGGACATGACACAGGTAGCCGGCGGTTACATCTTGTTGCTTGGGATGCAATTACGAAGGAGCGATGCAATGGAGGCTTGCAAGTTCAGAGTTTCCTTGTTAAACAACTACAGTAGGATATCGCTTCCCTCGGTTTTGTGCTACAGGGATAAAAAGTCGGTGCTCAATGGATTCAATCTCAATACCAGTTGAGTCAAGATAATTGGACTGATGGGGGAGGGCGTCAAATGTCCCACTGGCTAAGGGCTGACCTTCGACGAATTCGGGACATTGAGGCATCCTTGCCCCCGAAGTATCTCCAACAACTGATGATACTCCAAGGAGGTGGATAGGGCTCGAGTCAGATTGAGGTAGGGCATGACCGTTGGTGGGGTGCAACATTGTGGACTTTGAGAGTACCACCTCGAGTCCATCTATTTTTATGGAAATTTATGCATTGTGCCCTTCCAACAGCCTCACTGCTACAACATCATCTCAGGTGGCCGGGGGTTTGGAGGGTGTCCATGGTGTGGGGTGGAGGAAGAGGATAGTTTGCACATCTTCTGGGAGTATCGAAGGGTACGTTGTTGCATTTTGGAAAGAGTTCCATCTCCGAACAGGAATCCAGGGTGTTGACATAGCACTGTTGGGACAGGCCGCAATTCCAGGGATCGCGGGAATGGGCCTCTGAAGGCGACAGAGTTGGTGGCGGTAGCTTTGTGGTCAGTATGGAAGGATAGGTCCTCCTAGCATTTCCAACACACTTCTCTAAGTGTTCAAAATGCCATTTCAGTCTGTTATAGATTTGTTGGGATGTTGTCTCCCCCAACTTTCTTGGTGGTTGACTAGAGTTCAGAGGTTGAGGCTATAATGTGGACTGATGGATCCTTTACGTCCGAGGGGGAGCTTGCGAAGGAAGCTTGCTTGAATGGAGTTGAAGGATATTGGTCTTCTAACTTTTCTGTACTTCTCTCTTCCTTAGATAGGGACGCCCTCCAAGTCATTCTGTAATGACTGCGTTTGTTTACCAAAAAAAAAAAAACAAATATGCTCATGCAGAGAGCGCTGATGCCATCCTGCAGAAACTGAAGACATACATCCCCTTAGGCATAGGGGGGATCGATGAGGATAATTTGGGGACACAACCATTGGCATATGGTAAAGGGACCTGCGTCATCGGTCCAGGTTATGGTAGCTGCGTTGATGCCGCGATGGATTGAATCTACAAGGGCTGCCCTCTTGCCATGGGAGCAGATACGGTGTCTGATCTTTGTACCATCCATTTCGATTTTTACCCCTTTAATTGATCAGACCCATATTTGTTCGGCCGATGAGCTAGCCGTACGTGTGGTACATTCTAGGTTCGAAATTTTGATTCCGGTCCTTACTGCAGAAGAATATGAAAATATTGTGTGAAAATATTTCGACAGTATGAAAATATTGTAGTTTTATAGAAACGATAGAAATATCAGTAAAATGATTGAATATTTTAACAAAACTCTTGACAATCATAAATCAAGTATAGATACATATTATGAAATGCTTAAATCATGTTTCTACACTATCAAAGATGTAGAAGGCCTATATAGTATGTATTTCTATGTATATTGTATATATACATAACGGTCTACGATCTACAACATATCCAAAGTTAGAGTGATTTCATCAATATTAACACCTGATTTTTTTTTTTTTTTTCAAAACCCTCCAAAATTTTAAAAGGTAAATTAAAAAAATCCAGTTATTTATCCCCTAATCCATTGTAAGAATAATAAATCTTGAAAGATTTGATATTCTTATACCATTATATTAATTTAATAATTAGAAATAGATTAATTGAAAGGAATCTAAGATTTACCATATTCAAAACTTTTCAAAAAGTACATCTCAATTTGATCGAACAAACATTTGAATATGTTTTTCGTTGAATTGATCTTCCCAGGTTGGTGTACGTTGGATGGTAGATTTTCACCCCAAAACAAATTTTTTAAAAAAATCACAACAAAGAAGTCGAATGATCTGCTTTGAGGGTTTAAAGTTAAAGGGTTTAGGAGGTTAAGGTTCAAAGTTTTGGGGAATTTTGAAAATTTTGATAAATTTTAGAATATTTCTGTCCCTCACATTTCGTATCGAGGGTCGGAAAAAATGAAATATTTCGAGATATTTTGAACCATCCATACGTTGTTGATGATCTTTTTATATATGTCTCTCTCTCTCTCTCATCTTAATTTATATATCTTATCTTCGTCCATGTATGTTTTCCTTATATCTGGAAATAAAGTTTCTCTCCGTATATCTTAAATGACTACACTCATTGCCACACCTTAGCACATGAAAATAAATTAACACATGTAGAATCTCAAAGAAAGGCTCCTGCATTCCGCATTAGTGTTGTATAGAATCTCCATATATATACATATATCTATTTGACCGCATTATTATACATATTGTAATTTTTTTTTATACATCGATCCACTCAAAAGTTTTTCTACACTCCTAGGTAAAACTGTTGGGGATGTTGGCCTAAAACAAGACCTTAACATGTCCAAGGTTCGTGTGCGAAGAATGACGAAAGACGGAGTGGCTACAAAGCGAAGATGGAGCGAAAAATGGCACCCTGGGTGCCAACCCGAGGCTACCCGGCCCGCGCACAGGAAACTGGTGCCCAGGCGCCAGGCACCGGATAGGCAGACGTGTAACGTGTTTTCGGTTGCGATTTTTTATGGGTTTTCGAGAGAACTTTTAGGGATTTGTTTCTATCTCCTCTCATAGGTCTTGTACAAATTGAGGCTATAAAAAAACCCATAAGGATGAAGAAAGGAAGATCATAGTGGCACATGAGTATCCCGGGTTAGGGTTTAGAAGGTAGCCGTCATCAAGGAGAGGGAGAGGAAACTATTGGAGACCGGAGGGTTTTTCGGGAAGGGTTTTTTCTTGTCTTCGGGGTGTAAGGCTGTAGGATCTATTCTCCTTGGGGGGATCTCTTTTTGGGTGTATATGAGAGATTGGTTAGAGAGAATTATTCTTGTACTCGGGGTTTTCCCATACTAGTAAATCCATTGATCGGTCATTGCCGAAACTTCTTGGGTATTTTGCTTATGTTTATTCTATTGCTTGGTCTTGTCGGTGGTCGTCTCCACCGTGGTGGTACTATGCATGTTCCACTCCGCGAGGGCTTCAGATCACAATAATTGGTCTCAGAGCTTCTTGTTGGTGATCTGGGAAGGCTCTAGTTCGATTGGGTAGATCAAGGTAGACCGAGAAAAAGGTCCCGAGATGCACTCGTGGCACACGGTGTGACAGAGGACCCAGGAGAGACATCCAAGAAGGAAGCTAGAAACCCAGAGGGAGGTTACGGTATAACACCTCTTCCCTGAGGAGGCTTGTTGGCAATGATGGTCGGCGCCCTAGGCGAAGGGCATGGCGGGGAGTGATACGGTCCAGTACTCTCCGGATGGTTCGGGTCTTCGAAGGAGACTTCGAGGAGGAGGTTGCGATTGAGCACCTCCTTCCTCAGGGCAGTTCGAGAAACCGAAGGCGTTAGCCGGGAGGAGGGTGCGATCTTGCTACCTACTCCCCGGCTTGACGATTCGTGATGAAAAAGTCATGATGGCACTGTATATATAGGTGCTTGGATCGAGGGGGAGCACCTTGATGGCACGGGAATCGTCGACGGCATCGTGTTTAACCGTCGACGAGCGGACTGATGTGGGTTGCCGACAAGTGACTGGTGGAGGTGCCGACGGGTACCGATACGGATCATCGACAGACGATATGGGCACTGACGGGCGTAGTAGCGATAGGCATGACCGCGGGCACACCTGTGGTTTAACATGGTGCAGTGGCTATCGACGGATGGCGAAAAAAGGCGACAACGGCCATGGTGGCGACAGACTCAGCTGCTGGCACACCTGTAGTGCAGAAGGGTGCAGAAGATATTCGAGCGTTAGCCGACGGACAATGGCTTAGGAGCGATGTGCACGAGAAGCATTGTAGAGCGAATCAAGGGCCGTGGTTTACGGCGGGGTCATCGACGAACGATAGGTGGAGCTTCCATGATCATGACATTTGTCGGGAGTGCGACAACACATGCATGGTATTCGATGAATAGATTTTGGCTTGTTAGATTGTGCTTGCCACCTGAACCCCCCTGTTCAAGTAAAAACCCCCCACAATCTTGGCGCCGTCTGTGGGATAGTCTTCGAGACTTCCTACCAGGGCTTTCGACTGTTGACCCGTGGGTGTCAACCAGTCCGAGTCTTCCTGCAACCTGCTCAAGTTTACTGACCGACCGACCCGTGGGCGTCGATATACCAGTAAACTTAGAAGTCATCGCTACTACTACAAGGTTGAGGAACAATGATCGTGGACCGTACCGTACCCGCTCGACTTCGCAGCTCCCATCTGCCCTGCTCGGAGATGCTAATGATGTCGGACATCCGACTCAACCACCAATGAACCCGGAGCGCACCATCCCACTAGTGAATCTCGCACTGGGGGTCGGGGAGTCCAGCCAAGCTCTGGTGGTAGCAATGACACCTTTAGTAGGAGGACTATCGGAGGCTTTTCTAGCTACCATGATGATGACCCAACAAGCCGTCATCACCCAGCTCCTGATGATGCAGCGCAACTATGAGGAGCTGTGCGACTTCGTGCGGGCCACATCAGCTGGTGGCCCACTCAACCAAGGCATGCTAGCCCAAGCAAGACAAAACCTTCCTACACAAGTTGCCCAACCAGGGCAAGCGTAGCTGCAACCGATGCCTCGGGTGGAGATCAGGGCGAATCGCTCGGTAGAGATCCAAAGTGCAAATCTTGACGGGCGAGACTCAAGTAGCCCAGAGCCGGTCGAAAGAAACAAGCAAGACCCGGCTGCGTCGGCATGCTCGGACGTCTGGTCCCGGCTCGGGGCACACCCCCGATAGCCACCTGCTTCCAAGTACCACTCGAAGACGGATTCAGCAAAACCTCGCCGCCCAAAGCGAGATGATGAACACCGACGACAACCGAGTGATAGTCACTACACTCGGGTGACGCCCGCTAGTCGGCAGCCGGCTCATACTGCTGATAGAAGAAGCGTCCATGATCGCATCAGGGTACATGCCGTGGAGCGACTTGGAGATCAAGAAGGAACCCAGCGAGACCGGCCAGGAGTCCGAGCTCCTGATCGGCTAGAGGAGGTCGCTATCCGAGGAGCTGCACGATCACCACTCATTGAGAAGCTTCTCAGGGAACCATTCCCTCGAGGGTGGAATCCTTCACGCCTCCCCAAGTTTGATGGGTCGAAGGACCCGGTAGAGCACGTGCTTGCTTTTCGGGACGCCTTGATCCCCCACGAGGATGACCATATCCTCTACCGGACCTTCGCCGATAGCTTTTCAGGAACCCCTCTCGAATGGTTCCACAAGCTCAGGCCCTCATCCATTTCATCCTTCTCGGAACTGAGCACGTGGTTTATCGATCAATATCGGTGCAACCACCGGGATCTAAAGACTCTGGAGTCACTCTTCGGGATAAGTATGACCCAGAAGGAGACGTTAAGGCAGTTCTACCACAGGTTTAGGTCCGAATACCTGAGCTTGGAGGATGCTGACGGGCAAGATCGCATGGTGATCGTGGCCTTCAAGAACGCTATTCAGCCCAACTAGCTCGTCAACGCGTCGCTCGTCAAGTGAACCCTAGAGACGATTGACGAACTATCACAGCGCGTGGAGAAGTATATCAAGATAGAAGACGCAGACTGTAAGAGGAAAGCCGTGGAGACCAGAGTTCCACACCAGAGCTACGCCAAGCCAGCCGCTATGAAGAACGTCAATAAGTAGCAAGGGGAGGCGACACGGCACGTCGTGAAGAAGCAAAGGCAAGATAGGCCAGCAAGGCCACAGTGGAATAGGGAGTTCACGGTACTGAACGCCCCTATAGACCAAATCTTGGAAGCCATCAAGATTGAACCTTACTTCAAGTGGGCGCCACTGCTTGAACTCGGAGAAAGGGCCAAAGGGGAGCCAGGGATACGTCAAGGTATTGTGAATACCACCAATGCTGTGACGACCAAGATCCAATAGGCCAATAGCCAAGAGCCAAGACTCCTGAGGTGGGAATGCCAAGATGGATGAGGTGAGGTAAGGTGTACAAGGCCATGAGTTAGCCCCACATCGCCTGGAGAGAAGGAGATCATGAGCTACTTATATAATTTCCTCTCCCAAACATAGAAGACGCGTTTTAAAGCCGTGCGCCACTACAGATTTCGTAAGAACTCCGTAGTTAAGCGTGCTCGGACGAGAGTAGTACCAGGATGGGTGACCTCCCTGGGAAGCTCTCGTGCGGGCATGGGCAAAGCGGATAATATCTTGTGTGTTTGGGGCGGATGTTACAAAATGGTATCAGAGCCGATTCTCCTCGGGATGGGGGGGGTCTAACCCTACACGAGGACGTGTAGCCCTAAGGGGGGTGGATTGTGACGACCAAGATCCAATAGACCGATAGCCAAGAGCCAAGACTCCTGAGGCGAGAATGCCAAGATGGATGAGGTGAGGTGAGGTGTACAAGGCCATGAGTTAGCCCCACATCGCCTGGAGAGAATGAGATCATGAGCTACTTATATAATTTTCCCTCCCAAACATAGAAGACGCGTTTTAAAGCCGTGCGCCACTACGGGTTTCGTAAGAACTCCGTAGTTAAGCGTGCTCGGACGAGAGTAGTACCAGGATGGGTGACCTCCCTGGGAAGCTCTCGTGCGGGCACGGGCAAAGCGGACAATATCTTGTGTGTTTGGGGCGGATGTTACAAAGGCCAAGGCCATACTACTGTGCAGTGACAGGAGCTCAAGCATCATATTGAGGATCTTATTGAGGCCGACCACCTTGGTTGCTTCATTGACCTCCCTCAACGAAAGGAGACCAAGGCCGTCGGAGAAGTCCAACGGGGAGCGACAGTCCGGCGCTTACCGGGACCCCCGCCAGAAAGACGCCAGCTCCGAGAAGTAGATGCAGTCTACGGGTACCATGGCCCGGTACCATCCTCGAATTCCGTCGATCGTTAGGTCCGGCGCATAGAGCAAGCAAAGCAAGTTCTCCATGTGGTGATCGACCTCGTCATCCGCCCCGAGCCGAGAGTGGAAGCAGTAGTACAGTTTTCGATGGCTGATCTGGTCGGGATAGAGAGGCCTCATAATCATCCCTTGGTCATACAGCTACAGATAGCGAACTGCTCAGTGAAGAGGATCCTAGTCGACGCCGGGAGTTCGGTGGACGTACTCTTCCTTAGCGCCTTCAATGCAATGTAGCTAGATCGCAGGCAGTTGATCGAATCATCGTCAACGATAATGGGCTTCACGGGAGAGGCCGCAAGGGTGGTTGGTGAGATCACCCTCCCGATCACAACAGGACATCTCACCAATCTCACTTGGTTCATCGTAAGAGAAGCAAACTCGGCATACAACATCATCCTTGGAAGACCGTGGTTACACCACTTAGATGCGGTCCCCTCATCGACCCACCAAGTTGTGAAGTTTTGGACCAACAAGGGCGTGATGAGCATTCGAGGCGACCAGTCCTCAACGGCCAAGTGCGACTTTAGCGCCATCCATCTGAAGACGACGTGCCAGATCGAGGGAGGAGAACCAGGTGAAGACGGAGCTGAATCAGGCATCTTCAACCTCTGGACTACGAAGTGGAGTCAAGAAGCTCCAACAATCCAGTACCTCACCGAACCGAGTATAGGAGCACGAGGAAGCCAGCCCCTTCAGAAGACCGACCTGTCAGTTGAAATTAAAGAACTGACAATGTCGAGGAACTCAAAGAAGATCGACCTGTCAGTTGAATGTAAAGAACTGACTGTGTCAAAGAACTTAAAGAAAATCAGTCAGTTGGTTGAACTTAAAGAGCTAGCTGAGCCGAGGGACCCGTTGAAGACCGATCGGTTAGCTGAACGTAAAGAGCTGGATGAGTCAACAAGCCCACAGAGGATCGACCGACCAGTTGAATCTAAAGAACCGGACGAGTCGAAGAAGTCAATGAATGACCAGGGCACTAAATGGGAGGAGTCACCAGCAGTCGAGCCCATTCTACCCGTGGACCTGGGAGAAGCGAAAAATCCAAGGATCACTTTCCTTGGGTCGCAACAATCAAAAGCCTCATGCCGAAGCAATGACGACCTTTCTCAAAGCAAACGAAGATGTGTTCGCATAGTCGGTTGACGACATGCCAGGCATCAAGCCCAAGATAGCCTGCCACCACCTCAACATTCGGGAAGGAGCTGCGCCTCTCCGCCAGAAGCCCCGGTCGCTAGCACCAGAGAAAGCAGCTGCTGTCAACTTGGAAGTGGAAAAATTATTGCGGGCGTGCACCATCCGAGAGGCTCGGTATCCGAAATGGATAGCCAACGTGGTCGCTGTCCCCAAGAAATTCGGAGCCATACGGGTCTGCATTGATTTCACAAACCTCAATCAGGTGTGCCCGAAGGACAGCTACCCGCTACCTCGGATTGATACCTTGGTAGATTCAACGGCAGGGCACGAGAGTCTCTTGTTCATGGATGGATACTCGGGCTATCACCAAATCCCCATGTACCCAGAGGACCAGGAGCACACGACCTTCGTCACAGATCGAGGACTCTACTGCTACAAAATGATGCCTTTCGGGTTGAAGAATGCGAGGGCAACGTACCAAAGGCTGGTGAACAAGATATTCGTTGAGCAAATTGAAAGGAACGTGGAAGTCTACGTCGATGATCTGCTCATAAAGAGTCAGGCGGAGGAGACATATATGCAAGACCTGGAGGAAACCTTCGCAACTCTGTGAAGGTATAGTATGAAGTTGAACCCGGCCAAGTGCACCTTTGGTGTGACGTCGGGAAAATTTCTGGGCTACTTGGTTACCCGACGGGGGATCGAGGCTAACCCGGAACAGATTCGAGCTTTGGCGGAGATTCCGTTACCCAGGTCGCGGAAGGAAGTGCAGAAGCTAACCAGTCGGATCAACGCCCTTAATGCTTCATATCCAAATCCTCAGACCGATGTCGGCCCTTGTTTGAAAGGCTAAGCAAGCTCACCACCTTCGATTGGGACCAGCGCTGCGAGGAAACTTTTCAAGAGTTGAAGAAGTACCTTGGCCGACCTCCAACCCTGACAGCCCCTGAGCCTGGTGCAATGCTGGGGGTATATCTTTCGGTATCCGAGGCAGTAATCAACGCAATATTGATATGCAAGCGGGACAAGGTGGAGAGACCCGTCTACTACTTCAGCCGCATCATGACGTCGGTTGAAACTAGATATGCACGGATCGAGCAAGTTGCACTGACATTGGTGTATATATCAAGAAGGCTTCGCCCGTACTTCGTTGCCCATCCTATCGAGGTTATCACCGAGCACTCCCTGAAGGAAGTACTGGACAACTCTACGCGGGCAGGTCGTCTGAGTAAATGGGCTGCTGAACTGCAAGAATTTGGCCCTCGGTATATGCCTCAGAAAGCAATCAAGGGTCAAACACTTGCAGACTTTCTCGGCAATATTCCAGCGGAAGACTTTACACCGGTGCCAGGAAGGTTAGAAGACTCGTCGGTAGCTACCGACCGACCCATGGGAGTCGGTGCGGCAGCAGGACAAGGGGAAGACAAAGAAGAAGGTTGGAGGTTGTTCATGGATGGCTCATCGTGCGCAACCGGGAGTGGTGTGGGGGTAGTTCTGATAACCCCTGACCACATGAAACTCAAGAAGTCAGTGTGGCTACTCTTTCCAGCAACGAACAACGAGGCCGAATATGAGGCGATGCTGGCAGGGCTGGAGATGGCAATAGCGCAAGGGGTGACCAGCTTACAGGTCTCTGATGACTCCCAACTAGTGATCAATCAGATTACCGACAGATATGCGAGAATGCTGGTCTACTTGAAGCTAGCTCAGGAGCTTATTGTTAAGTTCGATAATATAGACTTTCACCAGTTCTCCGGAGCGGAGAACAGGCAAGCGAACGTCCTTGCTAATCTAGCATCGGTGCTCGGAGGAGATGAAGAAAAAAAGGGTCATCATCGATGTGCAAGTCGACCCCCGAACAGCCGACCGCACAGAGGATAGTCGTCTGGCCAGGAGGACGCAAACCATTGAAGTAGCATACACTATCACAGCTGGTGTCGATTGGGTAGTCAATATGAAGATGTATCTACTTGACGGGATACTAACGGAGGACTTCGATGATTCAAAGAGAATCAAAGCACATGCACCAAGATACAACCTTATCGATGACGAGCTGTATAAGCGTTCGTTCGGCATACCTTACCTCAAATGCCTCACAAGGGAGCAAGCGGCATAAATTATGAGGGAGGTACATGAAGGAGGATGTGGGAATCACTCTGGAGGAAGATCCCTGGCACAGAAGATAAAGCTGCAAGGATACTACTGGCCCACCATGGAAGCGGATGCGGAAGGATACGTGAAGAGATGTCTTCAATGCCAAAAGCATACTCCCTCCATACACCAACCAGCTAAAGAGCTGCACCCAATATCCAACCCTTGGCCCTTCCAGCAGTGGGGGTTGGATATTTTGGGTCCATTCCCGACATTGATCAACCGAAGGAAGTTTCTCCTCGTTGCCACCGACTATTTCACCAAGTGGGTGGAAGCCATTCCTTTGCTAAAAATCGGAGAAGTGCAAGTCGGAAAGTTTTTACAAAATAGCATCATCTGTTGATTCAGATTGCTACGGGTCTTTGTTGCAGACAACGGGCGACAGTTCGATGCGGAGTCAATTAATAAGTTCTACGCCAACAACAACATCAAGTTGTTCTTCTCTACACCCCGGTACCCTCAGAGTAACGAGCAAGCAGAGTCGACGAATCAAGCTATTTTGGACATACTGAAGAAGAAGCTAGAGCAGAAGAAGGGTCTGTGGGAGGAAGCCTTACCAGGAGTTCTATGGGCTTACTGCACTTCACCGAAGCACCGACGGGCGAGTCCCTGTTTAGTCTCACTGGCTCCGAAGCAGTCTTGCCCATGGAAGCACTGGTACCGACATTACGGACAGTTGTAGCTGCCGACCCAGAGGTGAATGGCGAACTCCTGCTTGATAGCCTAGACCTACTGGAGGAAAAGAGGAAAAGAGTGAGAGCACGCCTCGCTAACTATCATCAATCCATTAAGAAGGTGTACGATCGCAAAGTTAGAAAGTGAATCTTCAAGCAAGATGATTTGGTCATGCGGAAGGTCTTTGATAACACTAAAGAGCCAGGAAATGGCAAGCTGGGAGCTACTTGGAACGGGTCACATATCGTGGATAGCATGGGGAAGAATGGTGCCTATCGTTTGAAGACCCAAGATGGCGACGTGTTGGCAAGGGCATGGAATGCAACCAATTTGCGCAAGTTCTACCAAGGCAGCTGAGCAGAAGCGATGCATGTAGTCACATTGTAGCTCGAATTCTATTTAATAAAGAGGTGTTTTCTCAGTGTTTTTGTATATGAGTAATGATGCTGGTTGACTAACACAACAAAAACCAAGTGGTACATAACACTCCAAGCAAGTTCTACCACTTGGCCGATCGATCAACAGGTCCCTGCGTAGAACGTGACCGGCCGGTGAACGTCTTGGAAGATTGGTCGACAGACCCTACTGGGGTACGACTGATCAACCAACTTAAACCAAGTGGTACATAACACTCCAAGCGAGTTCTACCACTTGGCCGACCGGTCAATAGGTCCCAGCATAGGGCGCGATCGGCCGTGAACGCCTGGGAAGATTGGTTGATAGACCCTGCTTGGGTACGACCGATCAACCAGCTAAAATAAAGTGGTACATAACACTCCAAGCGAGTTCTACCACTTGGCCGACCGGTCAACAGGTCCCTGCATAGGGCGTGACCGCCGGTGAACGTCCTGGAAGATCGGTCGACAGACCCCGCTTGGGTACGACTGACCGACCAACTTAAACCATATGGTACATAACACTCCTAGCGAGTTCTATCACCTGGCCAACAGGTTTATAGGTCCATTCATAGGTCATGACCGGTCAAAGAACACACAAGAAGATTGGTCGATAGACCCCGTTTGGGTACGACCAGACACAATCTACCTAAGTCAAGCGTAAGTGACATGTCGTCGGTGTGTAATCAAGGCACATGGTTGATAAGAGGAAAAACACAACTAAAGCATGCAAATAGATAATCACCAAAGGTTCTAGTACAAGCCAAAAGATTGTTTCATTACATTGCCAGATACAAAATAAGAAGGGGTCAATCCTCTGAGGGGGCTTTCCCTTTCTCCTTCGATAATCGACTGCGTAACTTGTCGACTTTCTTCCGCCATCCGATCGCTTGATCATCGAAAGCTGCCTGCGCCACCTTGTTGAGAACCTTATACTACTGAGCGAGCACCTCCTTTTCCGATGCAGCTTCCTGTTCTACAGCAAGCATAAGAAAAGATTTCGCCACAGCGAGTTTGGCCTCATAAACTGCTTGGGCTGCAGTTGACTCGCTCCGTTGCATCCTGATTATGGCGGCTTGATCTCTGAACCGAGCATTCGCCGCAGCGAGCTCGGACCGTGCGGTCTCCAGAGCGGTCTCAAGATCGAAGCGGTCTGCAGCAAGATCCGCCTTCGTGAGTTCAACTTGGGACTCGATTTCAGCTACCTCTTACGAGTAGAGCTTTCGGGCCTCTGCCAGGATGTCCCGGGTTTTAACTAACTCTCGCTGGGCAGTCCTCAGAGAGAGCTTAAGCTGGGCAATCCTTTGTGCACTCCCTTCGGCAGCTTGGTTAGCCAGCATGGTGATACGGCTCCCCATCTGTCAAAAGTGAAAGCGATCAGTATCGAAGAGCTAGTAGAGTAAGTCACTACTAGAAGGAAACCATCGACTCTAGGAAGACTCACCTCGCAAAGGTCGACAAGTGAGTCTTGCCAGCCTGCACTACCTACCGCTGTATCATCCCTCTCCCATCCTGGAGGAGAAGCCAGACCCTCTTCCTCCATCTCATGGTGAGCGGAGGTCCAGCTAGCACGACGGTGTGGTTTAGATTCAATAGCCCCATGAGGAGACCCAGGAGGGGGCATGGCGGCACCCACTGAAGAAGAGAAGGAAGGCAAAGGAATGTGAGGTCGTATGTTCAAGTGATCACCTGATATGGCAGAGAACGGAGCAGTACGAGTGCGCGATGAAGTTCGAGCTCGTGAATCTGTAGAGCCGGATGGCACGACCTGTCTACTCCTCTCGTAGGAAGGAGGGGGAGTGTATCCGCGTGACATCTCGGACTCATCTACCTCAACATAATTCAGACCCGGGGAGAGTACATCCTCAACCCAGTCATCAGGAAGAGAACGCAGAACCTTGTAAGCAGACCGCCTTGTGACGTGAACGTCGGGGACGCCATCCACACCAACGTTGCTGGTAGACTCATCCAGAAGTACATGCCTCCTTAAGTGCCCGGTTGACTCCGCTGTGTCACGGGCCGCAGCAGTTCGACTACCGTCCCCTGCAGCTGCAGTAGACCTTGTCTGACGCCTGAGGATCACACAAAGCTTAGATGTTAAGGTGTTGGGGTTGTAGTGTCTAACGGAGCTGACATACCTATTAGAAAGTTCCATAGAAGGAGTAGATTGCTCCCCTCCTCCATAAGTTGCCGCAGGCTGTTTCCCCTTCTTGGGCGTGTTGTGAGCTCTGACTATCAGGAGTTTCGAAATAACTGCCTCCAGTCGTTGTCATCCTGGGTGACTCTCTTGATCAGTGCATCCAGATCTTCCTCAACACCCTCAAGGCACTTGAGTTGCCCAGAGGGGTAGAAGTCTTCGATAGTGTAAGCCAGATGGGAAACAGTCCCGGGGGGGACCTCGTGATGACCCCTCCACGGTCCTCCAATCATGAGAGGACACTCCTTCCAGCCCTTGACGGAGTTGCACAAGCCTCCAATAGGAGGGCGACTACTAACACGAGCCTGCAAGCTGAAATATAAGTACACGGACCCTACGGTCACTTTATAGTCTTTGATGAAATATTTCTTAAGAAGGTAGGCCACACAAAGTTGCTGCCCCGCTATCTCTTCTATTGCTTCAACACAACAAAGTATCCTCCATCCGTTGCCGGCAATCCAGCCAGGAGACACCCCCATGCGCTCCAGCAGACGACCAGAGAAGCTCGCTAAAGAAAGTCTCAGGCCGCACCGCAATTGTCCCAAAGTCACGATCGTGCGGTCGTCCGAAGGGTCGAAGGGACCGGTCGCGAAGGAGAGAGAGAGATGTCGGCATGGATGCAGTATGCCGTCTGGATGTCTTCCAGCAGCGGGAACTTCTTGGGAACTGAGAACCAACTGAACGACATCGTCGGCGAAGAAGCAGCGACTCAACACACCGAGGCACGTAGTCGACTGTAAGTAGCAACGAGACATGTGACCTCCTACACGCAGCCCCAAGGTGTGTATCCAAAAGCTTTGGTCGATTGATGCTCTCAGTCGGCTAGGGAGTGTGTTAGGCACCCCGACAGGGATGGATTCCCCTACGGCCAACGTTGTTGCACACAAGGAAGGAGGACGAATGAATTACACTCGTATCTGTGTAGAGATATCAATAGAGGATGTATTGCGTGATAAAGTTGAAGCCTGGAATAATGCTGGCTCTTTCCTTTCTATGCAAAGGGTGGAATACGATTGGAAGCCGACTTAATGTAGAGCATGCCAATCCTTTGCTCATAGTGATGCCGCTTGCCTAGCTAATCCTATAATTTCTAACAGGTGGAGAAATCTTACGTGGAAAGGGGCAAAGCCGGCTACGCAGGTTCATAAGCAATGGAAACCAATTGGCACCAAACTCAGTGTGGTAGGGGCCCCTTCTGCATCTCTATCTAAACCCTTGAATGATATGCCGGCCAACAGTCAATGGATTAATGTTGGTGCTAAGGGCAAAGGTAAAGGACCGGTGATCCCCAAGGATGGATTACTAGGGAGTGCATCTCGATTTGATATCCCTAGCTCCCTTGAGTACAGTGACCTTGTTGTTGATAGTGGAGATGGTGTTGAAGCTTCTGCAATTCCTAGGGCTGTCGCTGGTGCTGGCATTGCAGTTCCTGTGGCTATAGATGTTGTAACACAGTTTGTGGCTGATGTAACAGAGCCCGGAGGCAAAGAAGTTGATGGTGCAGTCTCATGCTTTGGGGCTGCTGGGTCTGTAACAGTAGCTATTGCTGATGTTTCATAGGTTCCTCAGGCCACTGCAGTTGTAATAGAGCCTAATGATGGGGCTGTTGGGATTGTTACAGTGGTTGAAGTAGATATTACGTAGGATGCTATGGTAATTACTGGTGCTACACAAGTTGTTGGAGGTGTGCAAGTAGATAGCGGTAAAGATGTCAGTTCTACTCTTCAGAAGAGAAGGATGCGGAGGTGAGGCCGGTTGCTGGGGGCCAAGCAGAAATTGCTATTGGCTCGGCAGTTTTGGGTGTTACGCAGGATGTTGCAGCAGTGCAGGACATAGATAAGGAAGAGGCTGAATTTATAGAATCTGCTGATGGTTTGCCGTGTGGAGAGTCTATAGGGAGTGAGAAGGAATTGATTGAGGTAATGGCCGACCCCTTCGACTGGGAAAAGGCAGATCGTGTTGAATTTGTCCTTTCCAACCTTATTGAGGGGGGATCCTTGAATGCAGAGGGAATTGCGGAGCTCAAACGGTTTGTGAAGCTCATCCAATTGCAGTATGGTGTTTTAGTGGGTAAATTCCCTTTGCATCTTTAAGATAGAATTTACTTCAAAAAAATCTTTGCTTGGGACTTTTGTGGGTGCAAATTTTGGCAGAAGTCTACTAACCGCGGGACCCACCGGCCCTACCTGGTGGGCCCACGAAGACTACCGCGGGACCCACCGGCCCTGCCTGGTGGACCCACGAAGACTACCGCAGGACCCACCGGCCCTGCCTGGTGGGCCCACGAAGACTACCGTGGGACCCACCGGCCCTGCCTGGTGGGCCCATAAAGACTATCGCGGGACCCACCGGCCCTGCCTGGTGGGCCCACGAAGACAGCAGCGGGACCCACCAGCCCTTCATGGAGGATCCCCAGATACGACAGCAGAAACCGCCATTTACCCCGGAATTTCTCTTCGAGAATTCTATAAATAGCAGACCCTTCGAATGTAAATGGATCCGATTTTCAGTTCTGAGATCTGATTTCAGAAACCAGAGCTCTGGAATTTTCTAGCTTCCCATCCTTCACCTCTCCTCGATCTTCTTCTTCTTGTCTGAAGAGATCGGAGAGGCTTCAGTGATACTCGGTTTGTCGAGATCACTTCGAGAAAAGAGCTAGTGAATTCAGGTTGCTCCCTATAGCACAGAGACGTAGGCTTCGGCTGAACTCCGAGATCACCCCTCGTGTCAACTCTCTGATTGCATCTCTCTCTGTTTGTGTATTGAGAACGGCAACTCCAATCAACAGATCGAACAACGATCTTTGACTCCAATCTCAATTGACTGGTGCGGCGAAGTCTTCGGGTCGGCACGAAGATTTTCCCCCACAACTTTGATCAGGCCGAGTTTCATATTGTAATTATTGATAGTCAACTCAATGAGTTTCTTGGCCTTACGGGAGAACTCTTTGAAGTGGAACTTCGAGAACAGGGTGGGGCAGTAAAGCCATATGAGACTGTGTGGGGGGCTACAGTATCCCCAGATTCTAGGGATCCTTATCTAGGGGTTGGTCAGGTAGGGGAAGAAGATACTGTAAGTGGGTCGGATACTTTGGAGAATGAGATAGTGGCTGCGGACCGGAATTCTACTTCTTGCTCTTCAAGGATCGGCAAGAGGACCAAGGAGAGTTGGCCAAAGGGTCCCTGCGATCGGATCTCGAGGAGCAAGGTGGATTATGGACGACAGTAGTTGTGGCTCTGGTATATGTGTTCTGATCACTTGCTTGTGAGATATGCTTGCTTGGTGTTGTTGGTCAAGTGTTTTGGCCATTGTTGTCAGCCAAGTGTTTAGGCCTTTGTTTGTGCTCTGTTTTCTGGGTTCTGCTTACTCATTCAGAGTAAGTTGTGCACTGTAACTGACTTCCCTGTATTTAATAAATTCGTTTTTTACCCTTCAAAAAAAAAAGTGTATCCAAAAGAGAGCTGCAGCGAAGTTACCGACTTACGCAACGTACTGCCGACTCGAACAAACCTTCACCAGCAGAGGAGAAGGAGAGAAAATTTGAAGCAGAGGAAAAAATATGAACCCTCTAGGCCCTATTTATAAGAAAACTTGGAGCTTTGGGGGGTTGATTCGAATCCCGAAAAAGGGGGAAGCTGGGTGGCGGCGCGTGGTGACACCATGTGGCAAAAACTGAGAAAAGCCCGGACTGCCATTTGAAGCTCCAACAATGCTAAAACTGGGGTTAGGGCCATCATGGCACGTAAACCGAGGCTGGCACACAAACCGAGGCAAAAGAGTCCTGATTGGGTTGGCTAAAAACCGACCGATCAGGAGGGGGTATTGTGTGTACCCTGATGACTGGACCGGAAGGGGGTTTTGTCATGAACTTACCGGTATCCGCAATCTCATCGTGGGTCGGCCATGTGCGAAAAGGAGAAGAAAGCGAACCTGCCGGAGGCCGTAACTTCATCACGGGTCAGCTACGCGCGAAGCGGAGAAGAAGGTGAACCTACCGAAGGCCGTAACTTCGTCACGGGTCGGCCACGCGTGAAGTGGAGAAGAAGGCGAACTTACCGGTAGCCGCAATTTCCTCGCGGGTAGGCCGCGCATTAAAACATAGCAGGGGGGAGTCCAACTCCCCCCCTGGTCGGCTGCGCATTAAGATTGGGAGAGGAGGGAGTCCAACTCCCCCCCACATGGTCGGCCACGCACTATGTTGGGAGAGGGGGGAGTCCAACTCCCCCCCCCCCCCCCACACACACACATGGTCGTCCATGCACTATGTTGGGAGAGGGGGGAGTCCAACTCCCCCCCACCCCCACATGGTCGGCCGCGCACTATGTTGGGAGAGGGGAAGATTCCCCCCCCCCCCCCCCCCCCCCCCCCCCCCCCCCCCCCGCCCCCAACATGGTCGGCCGCGCACTATGTTGGAGAGAGGGGGGAGTCCACAACCACCCCCCCCCCCCCCTTGGAGGTTGGCCGCACACTATGTTGGAGAGAGCGGGGAGTCCAACCCCCCCTCTGACGATCGGCCCGCGCGCGAAGATGCAGTTCAAGGGGGATCAAGATACCCGAGAATCACGCCCCTAAAATGCATGACGGTTGAACCCGAGAATCTCGGGTGCACAACGGTTACGGGAGTGCAACCTACGCTCCCGCGATTCCCGACCAAAGTAACCGGGTGCCACGTCCCTACCACGCAGACGGTTGAGTACTCTATGGGAGCACGTCATCAACCCATCCTGCGCGGAGCGCGCACCAACTGTCGTCCCGAGGCTATAAAAGGGGACCCACCCCTTCAGCAGAAAGAATCGAATTCTGGCAAAGGTGTTGTCCGATTCTTCCCAGATTTTGTGGAGGTAGAGAGATCGAGATTGCAGAGGTCGGTATCTCAACCGAGACTGCAGTGGTTGGTAACTTGACCGAGATTGCAGAGGTCAGTACCTTAAGTGAAATTGCAGAGGTTGGTATCTTGGGTAGCCGGTCCTTTCTGGGTGTAACTGGGTTAAGGGTGGGAGATTTATAACCAGACTGTTGTTTACTGCATTCTCGCCCCGCCCCGTGGTTTTTTCCCCTTCGACATTGAGAAGGGGTTTCCACGTAAATCCGGTCTACTTTACATTTTGGCTTCTTAGATTGTGCTTGCCACCCGAACCGCCCGGTTCAAGTAAAAAACCCCACAAATATGTCCAACACAAAATTACATTTAGTATTAGCCATTTAGCCTACATCCCTAAAAAAAATACTAACTGATTATGGGTAGAACCGACTCGACCCGTTGAATTTTTAACGGGTCTCTCGGGTCTACCATAAACCCGGACCCGACCCATTTATTAAACGGGTCTACCGTGTTGACCCGTTTACGACCAGAAACCCGTTTAACCCAAACCCAAACCCGATAACTTCGTGCCAGGTTTGCTATGTCGAGTCCAGAATTGCCAGCCCTATCCCTGACAACAGATCAGTGGGGTGAAAAGGATGGGCAAAATATTTGTTTCACCTAAGGTCCTTAGTCAAGAGGTATGTTTGGTGAAAAGGGCTACCAAAGGACCAAAATGTCCTCACCATCTCTCACCTTTCTCATGTTTCTCTCGAGTAGCGGTGGCGAGGCGAGCACGAGTAGCAGTGGTGGAGGCGGGCACGAGCAACGAAGCCTGAGGCGGGAACAAGCAGCTGAGGTGGCGGGGGCGGCAATAGCGAGCGCGAGTTGTAGCTACTCACTGCAGCCACCCTAGCAAAATTGAGCAACTGAGACAAGAGGCCACGGGGGGCCGAGGGGTTTGGTTTGGATTAGGTTTAGGTTTAGGATTAGGTCTAGGGTTCATCCCATGACCTATAGATCTTAGCGTTTAAGTTAGGTTTAGTTTTAGAAAGGAAGGACATTAAAACTAAATTTGAAGTACAGTGAGGGGTATTTTCGTCCTTGCAATTTGGCCTTTAGGCTAATTGATCCTTTGACCAAGGATGGATACTAACTCCCCCCACCTCCCACCCACCCCCCCCCACCAAAAAAAAAAAACATTGTATCCCCTATTGAACCAAGAACAAGGATGAGGGCAACTCAGGTCTCTTGCTGCCCCCACACTCTCCGTGCAAGATGCCGCCAACCTCCGTCGTTCAAACACATTGTCGGCCCCATGAAATCCACCACTGCCTCATCCTCCCTTCTCCTTCTTCCTTATCCTTCCTTCTCTTTCCTCCTTCCTCCTTGTAACAACCCGTAATTTTGGAAATTTATTCTAATGTTTTATAATTGGGAAATTTTATTCATACCCCGAAAATCTGTAATTAGCCCCCGTATCCCTGGCGTTTCTCAATAACTTACTCAACAATCCTTTAATACCAACAATGCCCTTTTTTTTATACCACAAAGCCCCTGCTCAGCGTCTTTTGTGCCCCAACCCAACCCAATGTTCGTTTAAACTTAGCCCACGCCCAACCCGTCGGGTTGTGCGGGGTGGGTTCGGGTTAACCCGCCCAAAGTCGGGTTGGGTTCGGGTTGGCCCGCCCAAGTTGCAGCTAGGGGTGGCAATGAGTCGTGTCGTGTCGGGTTCGTGTCGTGTCTAGTTTCGTGTCGTGTCCAAAACCCCTAGACCAACACGCGATCTAGTGTACTAATCGTGTCTAGATCCTAAACCCGTACCCGGCTCGCTAATAAACAGGTAGACACGATAAGACCCGTTTACCACCCGGATCTATTCAGTTGACCCGATCCGACCCAATCCGACTTGACCCGACCTGACCCGAAAGACCCACTGGTTTTATATATTATAGTATCGGATTGTTGGTAGACCCGACCCGACCCGACATGACCTATTGAATACTAAACGGGTCTTCCTGGGTCTACCGTGTCCAGACCCTAAACCCGGACCCGACTCGTTTAATAAACGGGTCTATCGTGTCGACCCGTTTACGACCCGAACCCGTTTAGCCTTGACCCAGACCCGCTAACTTCGTGTCGGGTCCTGTCGGGTCGAGGAGAAATGATTCGGGTTGGGCTCGGATTAGCCCGCCCAAATTCGGGTTGGGTTCGGGTTGGACTCGGGTTGGGTTCAGGTTGGCCCGCCCAAGTTGCAGCTCTACTTGTGCCTTCAAGTATCAGCCAACTACATGGGGTTTATTTAAGAGTGGGGTGTATTCAAGAGTGTATATAATTGGGGTATATTTAAGGGGGTATGTGTTTGATTGGGGTATAATCAAGTTGGGGCGGGCCATTTAACTGGGGTGTATTGAAGGTGGGGTGTAAGAGGGAAGGGTATTTTTGGGATAGAAATGGGGTATGAAAAAAAAATGGGGTGTATTCAAGTTTGTTGGAAATGGGGGCTAATTACAGATTTATGGGGTATGAATAATATTTCCCTTTATAATTAGTAAATTTTCCTTTTAACCCCTCATGCTTGTTTTTATTTTGAACCTTGCTTTTGTTTTTATCGAACTGTCGATTGATAATACTTTGCTAGACTTGTGCGCTTTTGAGAGAGAGCTCCACAAAGTTTTAGGGATTCGGGTGGTTTTCGATTAGTGATTAGTCAAAAATTAGTGATTGTACCAAATAGGGGTAATTCAGTTTTTTTCTATAAAATGCTCTTTGGTTGATTTTCAAAAATGTATAAAATCAGTATTTTTGGATTCCTCTCGCCGAAAGCTTTCCAATGAGTATTTTTGCACAATTTTTGGACTTTTGGATCAAAAGATATGATCATTTTTTGATGGTCTATCGTTGAAGGCTTGTGCGGATCCGACCCAAATTTAATCAATCAAATCATCTTGAATCGTGCCCGATTTTGATTTAATTTGATCATACCCGACCTGACCATGTGCAACCAAATCGTATAGGGTTTTGGCCCTACTCTTGACCCTCCAATTTTGATTGGACGAGTGAGATTGAATCCTTCATTAATCAGGAATCTTTTTCCCTAATTAATTACTTCCCTTTTAAAACCAAAAACCTGATCCCTCTTCGCCACCCAAACCCTTGATCTATGATTTCGGAGCTTCAACCTGATTAATAGATCTCTGAGCTTTCGAGATCGTCGAGCGTTCTTGTGGAGTCTAACCCTGGTTCAGGTGACTCTACTTGGGCTTATCACCTGTTTTCCCTTGTTGTATGTACTAGTTTTGATCTTGAAACTAGATGTGCATTTTATCGCATATCCTTAGTTACTTATATGATGAATTAATAATAAAAATAATAGGATTTTGTTTCTCTTCTTCGTGTTTGTAGTTTGAATCATATTTAATAATTTTAATCTTGATGAATGATTTGGTTGTTGGAACATTGAGGCTTTCATTTTTATTTTGGAGTAATTGACTTTTTGGTCCCGGGTGGCCTGATATATATATATATATATATTGTGGACTAACACTGTGAGGAATTGTGGGCCTCTTACAGTGTGTAATCAAGGTCCTTGATAACCCTCGAAGTGAGTAATTAAAATACTATAATTAACAATGGAATTAAATAAACACGAAGGGGGTTGGCTATCGTCCTAGGGTTCACGTTGTGTTCTCCCGAAGTTGAAGGGACTCCTGGCATACCTTATGGTGTGGCCAGTCATTTTGTGGAATATAATTCTCGAAACAAGTAAGATGAATATGAAGCTCCTCCGTGAAAGACAAAAAAATTTGTTTGGCCAAATTTTGATATGTTTATTCTTCTTCTCTCTCCCTCTCTCTCTTATCCCCTACCAGTATATCGGTTTGCGGGTTCTCCACCTCTTTCTTTAGGGGAATGACACCGATATGTCTACAATCATTTAATTGAATCAACATAATTAATATAATAAATCTAGTATAATTGGGTCACGCTCTTGGCATGTGCTAATGTTACTTATGTTTTCTTTGTTGTAGTTTGTTGTTGCAATTTTCTTGTTTTACTATTGTGCTTTTGCTTTTCTGCATAAATCTAAAATAGACATTTTATTGAGAAATATTTATTTTCATATGACTTCTACTAGCCAAGTTTTGTCATATTGACGCCTTCTGTGGTATATTTTTGAGACGCAGGTGCTCTTCAGCAGTAGGTGGTTCATGGAGTTACATCAGCAGCTTTAATGTTGTTGATGGACGTTTTGTGTTGTGTGGTCGTCTTCTCTTCAGTGTGTTTCTTCTTTCTATTGTTAGTAGTTGGACATGTTCTGATAAATGCTCTGATGTAACTGAAACAATTTGATCTATTAATAATAGAAATAAATAATTTAGTTCTCTTTCTAATTTATTACTATTTATTATCCATTTAAAAAAAATACCCTAACTCTTCGTATTTTCGATTAGCTTTCTAATCAAGAATTGTACGGTGAAGTTCCTGATCAAGACGACACAGAAATTTCCCCCACAATATTCTTCATTCCGAACCTCCCTCCGATTGTACGGGTCAGAGGATGATTCAGAACTGAAAGGCTCAGTATGGTGAGCCAACTTGTCAAGGCGCTCCCAGACCGTCTGTTTGGGGAGGATAAGCGAAGGTCCCCTCGAAAGGGGTTTGAGATGTCGTCGAGAGGTGTCAACGATGGACCATCTAGATGAAGTAAGGGACGGGTCAAGAGACTGGCGAGTGTCTGCTCCGTCGTTGATATTGGCTGCTGACCTCGGGAGGTTGGCCCCTGCTTCAACGGCGATCCATCGGATAGAGTCTCTCTCAGCCATGAGAGCAATATTTTGCTTTATAAGAGTTAGGAGTTGGAAGTCCTATGTCGTGATATGATACGTCACTTGTGGGTCAAAGTCGGGTGAGACGTGTACTTTCCCTAGGCGTTGAGGAGTTGCATCGGTAAGCTGAGAAGATTGCTGAGGTTAAGTCGGAGCTGCACGGTCGACTGACCGATGACTCCTCAAATCCACAACAGGCTGTTGTTCAGGGTGTCGACTCATCGCAAACCTATGACTCATTGAATGAGTCTAGGATGTTGAATGTTTTGATGCATGTTGCTTCCCTCCGGTTGATCCACGGGTTGTGTCTTTGCCATTTGAGTATAGCGATGGAGACAAACAGATTGCTCAAACAATTGGTAGCTGCTGCCCGACCGAAGGAGCTAGGAAGCTCGAAGGTCATAGATTAATAGGAAAGGATCTCACAGACAATGCCAAACTGTGGGGGGGAGATTACGGCCGCCGTACGGTCTCCCTCCAACAATCGATTAAGGGTTATCTTCGAGGATGGTGCACTGTCGCGTGGTGAGCTGCAACACTAACACTATTGAATAGAGAAAGAGAGTTGACACAGAATGTGGTGACGAAGTTCGGTCGAAGCATATGTCTCCGTGCGGTAAGACGTAACCTTTGAATCCACTATCTCTGAAAAAGTTGAGCTACTCTCGACAAGACGAGGAGTTCTTATACAAGTAGACAGAGGGTATAGTGGACTTGACTAGAGTCTGATCACCAGAAGGCTCTAGGAGCTCTAGAAAACAGAAAGTAGAATTGGGAATAATGAATTCCAGTCCGGAATATTTACAGGGTATGCTATTTAGAGTTTTTAGAATATCTAGGGTTTTGGTAAATATCTGGGGGATTTATCTAAACCCAGATAGTCTCCATGGGCCCCAGGCAGGGCTAGAGGGTCCCACCGTCGTCTCCGTGGGCCCCAGGAAGGGCTGGCGGGTTTCACTAGGGCTGTACAAAAATCGACCCGAACCGCCTAACCGAACCGAAACTGACCAAAATTTAACCGAAATAACCGAACTGAACATCAAACCAAACCGAAAACAAACCGAACCGACAAAACCGATTAAATCGGTTTCGGTTCCCGGGTATGGAACATCGAACTGAAACCGAAAAAACCGACACGACTCCTTAAATCATAAACCCAACGTCCATAATACTTTTGTTTCCAGTAAGTGCAAGTATGAAATAATTATGTTACATCTACAATGCTTCATAAGAGTGAACGTCGGTTGATTTTGCTTTGAACTTTCATTTTGGCACTATGTAAGGACACAATCATCCACTGATTTGTGACGAACTGACGATCAAGATTCAAAAGCTAAGGGCTCTAGCATACATCATATCAACCGAAACCGAACCGAAAACCGATCACACCGAACCGACAAAAACTGACCATTTCGGTTTCGGTTTCAGTCTTTGCGTGCAAGTGGTGGCTGAAACCCGCTAACGATTTTAAAATCTTTAACAGCACCATTTGCTCGCTGCCACGTCAGTCGGGCCGGTGAAATCGGGACAATCCTTCGGGCTGAGTAGCCTATCTCTAAGAAAAACATTCGTGTAAGTGATACACGCTTGTTTTTTTTTTTGTAAAAAGACATACACATCAGCTTGTGTAACAAGTCAACAACAAACGCCCAAACACCGAATGCATGGCATTATAGACACATGTTGGGACTGAGATGCACTGTCGTAGTGGCAGCCATCGTGTGGCTATGATGGAGTGCAAAGGGGTATGTGGGCGATTGTGATTGACTTGTTACTGGAGTTGAGTTTTTCTCGATATTTACACCACAGATTATTAGGAGCAACACATTAAAAAAAAAACAATATTTGTTTTTAAAAATATTAATTTAATAATCATGAGTCAAAAATAATTTCAAAAGCAGTCATTTTTTTGCCATGTGGTCGCCGCATCAGTAATTTAGTGAACGTTTTATGTCCAATAAAACTGGTAACTCAAACACCGTTTTTTGAACTTTGTGACATATGATGGCCCCCAAGTGTTGAAACTCTTGTTTGATTTGAAATCGGTACTGAATATATAAACCGCAACTGAAATACCGACTTTACATGACATGAAGCGTGCAACAAATTGCCGCTGTGGCGGTCATGTAGCAAAAAATGGCTACTTTTGAATTTATTTTTGACTAATGACTATTAAAATAATATTTTTTTTTTAAAAAAATATTGTTTTGAAGAAAAAAAAAACGGAAATGGGGTTATTAGGCTAAGGTCCTTGACTAGGGCTGACAATGGATCGTGTGGGTTTCATGTCATGTCTAGTTTCTCTTTCCACGCGACCCCCGTCTCTCTTTCTCTCTCTTATTTTCTTTCCTTATTTGCCCCTCTATCCACGTCGTCCACCCTTATTTTCCTTGTGATCTCCACCTTCCATGGCAAACCCTAGATATATAAAAAAGATAAGGGAAAATAATATTTCAAATTTTGATGAATGAAGAATTCCTCAGCGTTAGAGATTAGGGTCGACGTTTGTCCCCTTCGTCTTTCTCAACTCCACCTAGAGAAGCATCAGTGTCCACCCTTGGGAGTGTACACTGCTATGCAGTCAAAGTCAATAGTTAGCCCCTAATTGGCCAAGGGCCGACTATGACTAGTCGACCAAAACTTATTCTAACCCCTCCCTAGACATATATGATATATGAACTAGCATAAATGTCAATAAGTATATGATATTAGTCGGTAAATAACAATGCATACTTCACACTTCATAACATGGGCATAAATATATAAGTAACAGAACACAATTGTTCTTGCTTTATGCCCATGTCAGAAGACTCAAAACTAAGAATTCATCACAATATTTGTTTGTTGATGTTTAATCTGTGAGCAACCCCAATTTTGATTATAGGATTATAAGGATATCAATAAATAAACAATAATTATTTGTCTATGTTTTTATCTCAGATTCTTAGGTCCTCAACAGATGCTTATAGGGAAGAGCCATAGTTGCGACTTAAGACTTTGAGGCAATACAAAAAAATTCAAATAAAATTGCTTTCAAAGATTCCTTGCAAAAAAAAAAACTTACAGAATACCGCTTGGAGACTAGTCGCTAGTTGGGAACTAGTCGGGTCTAGTCAGGATTCCGCCCAACTATAAAAGAATCGGAATTAGTCGGTCGGCGAAATGCCGCCTAGTGACTAGTCGGGGATTATTTGCTGACTAGTCCTGATTTTGATAGCATAGGTACACGGCTAGCGAACCAAAGGTTTCCAGTGTCTCCGATCGACCTGCCTTGCTATGTGAATCGACAAATGTCTCATCTGCTTTTCCTTGTAACCCGTGACGGTTTAAATAACTTAACTATCATCTCTCCTTTATCTTCCATCTCTTTTCTTTTCCATAAAAATCTGCATACATATTTTTGCTTTATATATCTTTGCTTAAATTTCATCTTTTTCGCCCTCCGTATCATACCCAAATGTCTATCACCCATAGTTCTTTAATCGACAACTATTAGAAGCCCATATGCATGGATATTAGTTTTTATTTTCTTCATTATTGGCTTGCTGCATTTTATTTTTATTGTGCTGGAAATTAAGTTTGATTGTCAGAATCATCTTTTATTTGTTTAATTTAAACTTTTGTTGAGTATCGAATGCATGCGTCTCTTAGATTACATATAATAACCTTATTTTTGCTTAAATTTGTGGTGATACCTTATTTTTTAAAAGTCATACACATCAGCTTGTGACCACAAACGCCCAAACACCATATGCATGGCATTATAGACACACGTTGGGACTGAGTGCGATGCACCTGTCAAAGTGGCAGCCATCGTGTGGCTATGATGGAGTGCAAAGGGTATGTGGGCGATTGTGATTGACTTGTTACTGGAGTTGAGTTTTTCTCGATATTCACACCACAGATTATTAGGAGCAGCACATTAAAAAAAAAAATATTTGTTTTTAAAAATAATAATGTAATAATCATGAGTCAAAAATAATTTCAAAAGCAGTCATTTTTTTGCCGTGTGGTCGCCGCATCAGTAGTTTACTGAACTTTTTATGTCCGATAAAACTGGTAACTCAAATACCGTTTTTTGAACTTTGTGACATATGATGGCCCCCAAGTGTTGAAACTCTTGTTTGATTTGAAATCGGTACTGAATATATAAACCGCAACTGAAATATCGACTTTACATGACATGAAGCATGCAGCAAATTACCACTGTGGCGGTCATGTGGCAAAAAATGGCTACTTTTGAATTTATTTTTGACTCATGACTATTAAAATAATATTATTTTTTAAAAAATATTGTTTTGAAGAAAAAAAAAACAGAAATGGGGTTATTAGGCTAAGGTCCTTGACTAGGGCTGACAATGGATCGTGTGGGTTTCATGTCATGTCTAGTTTCTCTTTCCACGCGACCCCCGTCTCTCTTTCTCTCTCTTATTTTCTTTCCTTATTTGCCCCTCTATCCACGTCGTCCACCCTTATTTTCCTTGTGATCTCCACCTTCCATGGCAAACCCTAGATATATAAAAAAGATGAGGGAAAATAATATTTCAAATTTTGATGAATGAAAAATTCCTCAGCGTTAGAGATTATGGTGGACGCTTGTCCCCTTCGTCTTTCTCAACTCCACCTAGAGAAGCATCAGTGTCCACCCTTGGGAGTGTAGACTGCTATGCAGTCAAAGTCGATAGTTGGCCCCTAATTGGCCAAGGGCCAACTAGGACTAGTCGGCTAAAACTTATTCTAACCCCTCCCTAGACATATATGATATATGAACTAGCATAAATGTCAATAAGTATATGATATTAGTCGGTAAATAACAATGCATACCTTCACACTTCATAACATGGGTATAAATATATAAGTAACATAACACAATTGTTCTGGCTTTATGCCCATGTCAGAAGACTCAAAACTAAGAATTCATCACAATATTTGTTTATTGATGTTTAATCTGTGAGCAACCCCAATTTTGATTATAGGATTATAAGGATATCAATAAATAAACAATAATTATTTGTCTATGTTTTTATCTCAGATTCTTAGGTTCTCAACAGATGCTTATAGGGAAGAGCCATAGTTGTGACTTAAGACTTCGAGGCAATACAAAAAAATTCAAACAAAATTGCTTTCAAAGACTCCTTGCAAAAAAAAAAACTTACAGAATACTGCTTGGAGACTAGTCACTAGTTGGGAACTAGTCGGGTCTAGTCAGGATTCCGTCCAACTATAAAAGAATCAGAATTAGTCGGTCGGCAAAATGCCGCCTAAGGACTAGTTGGGGATTTTTTGCCGACTAGTCCCGATTTTGATAGCATAGGTACACGGCTAGCGAACCAAAGGTTTCCAGTGTCTCCGATCGACCTGCCTTGCTACGTGAATCGACAAATGTCTCATCTGTGTTTCCTTGTAACCCGTGACGGTTTAAGTAACTTAACTATCATCTCTCCTTTATCTTCCATCTCTTTTCTTTTCCATAAAAATCTGCATACATATTTTCGCTTTATATATCTTTGCTTAAATTTCATCTTTTTTGCCCTCCGTGTCATACCCAAATGTCTATCACCCATAGTTCTTTAATCGACAACCATTAGAAATCCATATGCATGGATATTAGTTTTTATTTTCTTCATTATTGGCTTGCTGCATTTTATTTTTATTGTGCTGGAAATTAAGTTTGATTGTCATAATCATCTTTTATTTGTTTAATTTAAACTTTTGTTGAGTATCGAATGCATGCATCTCTTAGATTACATATAATAACCTTATTTTTGCTTAAATTTGTGGTGATACTGAGCTAATAGCTAATCTGATAAGAATCGACTAGTTAGTTAGACATGAGTTGTCAAAAGGCTTAGGATTGTAGTGCCCCTGTCCCTCTTTGGTGCCTACATCATGAAGCCATGTGAAATTCAAGGTGATAAAGCCTAGGATCTTCTTCCTCCTCCATATCTCTTCTCTATCTCTTAATTTCTCAAATCCCTTATGAAAGACGTGCGTGCAAGAGAGAGATTTCCCACATGATCGAAGTTCCCTCTACGTCCTCGTGATTCCCCTCCGTGAGAGCTAAAAGAAGAAAACAAGGGGTGGCAGATCTCTCCCTCTTTTCTCTCCTATTCCCTCCACGAGCCCGTGCCCCAGTGTCCCTCCCCTTTACTGTCTTTGTCTTCCGCACAGAAAGGATGAGCAGGGAAGACTGTGGGTCCCCCTGGATCACACAAAAGAAGACACAACCTTCTTTTTACTAAGGACACCCCCCCATCTTAGTTTTGTGTTGTTGAGGGCACCAATTATTGTAGGTTGCCCAGATTTATTCATTCTGTTGTTGTTTTCCAAAGCACCCCCCTCCTGACAAGTCTTTTTTGTTGACTCGAGCCCTTCTAATGGATTGCTCGGAGGCGTTGCCCTCGAACCCCCGCGAGCTCACCGGGAAGCTCGACCCCGTGTGCCAATGTTCTAAAAAGCGCTAGGCGCTAGTCGGGCGGTAGGGGACCTTCTAGCACCTAGGCCGTGTAGACGGTGCCTAGGCGATTTTGCATTTTTTAATTAATTTGATATTATATATAATATTTTTTTTTTAACTTACTATAAATTCAAGATTATCCCAACTATTATTTTAAAGAGCTTGTATCATTTACATAACCATAAACTCAAGATTAATAAGAACAAAAACAAGTATGATATTATTTTAGATAATATCATAATAACCATAATATTAGTACATTCCAAACAATAAATTTATAATTACCAATAGTAGAATAGCATCTATACACGTTTTAGTGCCTAGGCCTGCCTGGGACTGCCTAGGCGGCCACCTAGCCCCGCCTAGAGGCCTGGACCGTTTTTCTGCACCGTCTAGGACTAGACTGGCCGGTAGGGGACCTTCTAGGGACCGCTTTTTAGAGCCCTGGGGTTGTGCGTAGTGCACGATGGTTCGACCCAGGGCACACAATACGCCTCGGCTAGCCCTAATATCTAAATGGAGCAAATACATCAATGGCTATCTAAAGTCGCTAAGTCCTCTACCTTTGTCCTTAACGGACGTTCTGATGAGCACGATAAAGCTTCAATATAGTCTTTTATTTGTATCTTTCTCTGAAACTTCATTTGAACTTATTATCTGACACTCAAGGATTGGGACTCAAGGCGCACTTGCAACTCAATATTTACAACACTTTGTCCAAGTTGTCTAAAGCCAAATTGTGCCAAAACACACTAATGGCTCTAAATGGGTTAACAACTAACAACCAATTGTGTAACCCGGTAACCCTAGATAAAATTAGGTTCTTATGTCGGAAGTTTAAAAAAAAAACATCACAATAGTGATTCTTTTGTACTATGTTTCATGTTTCCTTACCATCGAAGAAATGTTCTATGCACAAAACAACCAATGGGCCAATAATCTCTCTCCAGTATTTTATTTACATTGCCCCCATCTTAGAAATAGAACTGATAAGGGTGCAACCCAAATCAATTTCTATATAAGTTCTTGAGCTCTAAAGTTTTGACTTGCAATTCAAAATCGAATCCTTCAACTCAAAAGTGGCTATCAATTTGAGCTTAGAATTTCTAGCACAATATCAGAATGTTTGACCTAACCATGATTTAAAGCTTAGAATTTCTAGCACATTCATGAATTAATCGAGGTGCTTTGGGAGAGGATGTTTCGTCTTCCGGAGGACTTGGTGGAGGGGAGTCACCGGCTTGTTCGGGATGAGCTTCAAGCACAATTGGAGTGGGCTTTGGCGCAACAAGAAAGTCTATGGGCACAGAAGTCCCAGGTGCAATGGCTCACGGTAGGGGATAAAAATACCTCCTTTTTTCACTTGAGCACAAAGGTTCGTAGGGAGCGGAATCGTATTAGGATCTTAAATGTGGGTGGGCGAGTAGTGTCGTCCCCCAGCGAGATCCGGGAGGTACTAGTAGAGTTTTTTAAAGATCGATGGAGGCGGGAGTCCGATATTGATCTTGAACTATTAAGGGACATCCCAAGCCGGGTAACACCAGAAATGAATGATTATCTCACCAGAGTGCCAACTGCAGATGAGATTCGTCGAGTAGTGATGAATGCACCAGCCAACAAATCACCGGGGCCAGATGGGTTTAACGGGGAATTTTATAAGGCCTTTTGGGATACTCTGGGAGATGATATGATCAGAGAGGTTCAAGGTTTCTTTCAGTCGAGCATTATGCCGGGAGGATGGAATGACACATCGGTGGTTCTCATACCGAAGGGCCCTTCGCCATCTGAGCCAAAGGACTTTCGGCCAATTAGTTTGTGTAACCAGAGGTACAAGTACATTGCCAAAATTATCTCCAATCGTCTTCGGTTGGTTATGACACGGTTGGTGTGTGAGGAACAATATGCCTTCCTGCCCGGACGGTCCATTCGGGATAATATTCTTCTAGCCCAAGAAATATTGCATTCTATCCAGATGGCTCCTCGCCGCCGAGCTACTATGGCTATTAAGGTGGATATCGAAAAAGCATACGATCGGGTTCAGTGGGATGCGCTTCACAAGATCCTTATTCAGATGGGGTTCCACCCAACTTGGTGCTCATGGGTCATGGAATGTGTCACAACTACATCCTTGCGGCTGCTTGTTAATGGTGAGGAAACCCAAACGTTTCTCCCTAGTTGTGGTCTACGGCAAGGGGATCCACTATCTCCCTATCTATTTCTTTTTATAGCACAAGTCCTCCATTGGGAATTGGAGAAAAGCCTGAAGAACGGGGATATTGATGGGTTTTCCACACCCCGGAACCCAAAACCAGTTACAGATTTGGCCTATGCTGATGACTTCCTAATCTTTTCACGAGCCACAGAGATTGATGCTTGGGGATTATGAGCGGTGTTTGGGAGGATGGGGAGGAGTACTGGCTTGTGGATTAATCCTCACAAGTCGAGCATGAAATTTTCTGGGAGTGTTCCTAGGAGGGTCCAAGAGCGGATTGCTAGATCCTTGCAGATGACAGTTGGTGTGGGGCCATGGAAACATCTAGGTGTTCCTATTCAAGGGGTTCGAGTTCCGGCAGCCAACTTTCAGTTCGTCTTGAGCAAATTACAGGCGCGACTCTCGGGGTGGAAGGTCAATTCGTTGTCGCAAGCAGGCCGACTTATTCTGATTCAATCAGTTCTTTCGTCTATTCCGACACATTTCATGGTGGCCGGGGGTCTCCCCCGTGGTTTATTGCTCCAAATGGACCGGCTTTGTCGAAACTTCCTGTGGGGACACTCGGATGGTCGGAGGCATCTTCACCTACTTTCTTGGGAGTTGATTACGAGGGAAAGAACCCAAGGGGGGTTACACATCCAGAGCTTTGGGGATAGACAGGCTCAATTAGGGGTGGCTGTTCTTGTCTCTATGCTTACTTCAGCTCAATGGGGTGCGGTCTGGATGAGGGAGAAATATCAGATTTCATTGAGTAATTGGAGGTCTTGTGAAATACGGAAGGCCTCTACTTGGCTTCGTGGTTTAGTGCGATTGGGTAAAGAGGCGCATCTAATGCAAGATCGATTTCGACCAAAGTATAAAGCCCTCCTATGTACTCTTCTTGATGAGCAATTGTCCTCTTCTGCACACCAATCGGATTGGGAGGGTGCCCATGTTTGGCAACTGCGAATCCCACCCCGTGTTAAGGTGTTTTTGTGGAAGGTTTGGCATGGGGCCCTTCCCACGGCCTCTCTTCTACGAAGGAGGTTACGGTGGGGGTTTGTAGTGTGTCCACGATGCCAAGAGCCGGAGGAAGACATTCAGCATGTATTTTGGGATTGTCCTGGTGCTCAGGATTTCTGGATCCAGGTGGGCCAGGTGACAGGAGTGGAGTTTAAAAATTGGGAGCACCTTCTCATTGTCTCGAAGGCCGATTTGGTTCAGAGGACTCCATTACCCGGTGAGATCTTGGCAATGTGTTTGTGGGTCTTGTGGAAACTTCGTTGCGATACTCTGTTCCGGACACCCGTTCGTCGGGTGGAGGCTGCGGTCAAGTCGGGTCTCGAGGAGTTATGGTGCTGTGTTCAGGCTCAGATGGAGATACGGGGTCATCGGGTGGCGAGGTGTCGACCAGAATTTCTGGTATGGACAGACGGGGCGTTCCGAGCTGAGGGGGAGGTGGCTAGTGGAGCGTGGGTCCTTATTAGCCCAATGGGCTCGTTGCCAGCGGCATGTTCGTTCGTTATCCAGGTTTCTTCCCCACTTCTAGCGGAGGTATGGGCAATTAAGGGCGCCTTGGAGGAGCTCCACCAACGAGAATGTGGAAAGGTGGTTGTTATGACAGATGCCAGGCTCGCTCGGGATATGCTCGTGTTGGGGGTGGCTCGATCAGAGGAGCAGCGGGATGTGCTATGGTCGTGTATACATACTTGGCAACGACTTGAGGATGTAGTCATACAGTGGGTTCCTAGGGCGGCCAATTCGGCATCTCATTGGTTGGCTCAACAGGCCAGACGTTTCTGGGGTTGGTGGGTACTGGGAGCAGAACTTCCCACCTGGGCTACAGGCCCTTGTATCTGAAGATGTCCTGGTCATATAATTATGACCCATCCAATGTACCAAAAAAAAAAAAAAAGAAGCTTACCCCTCGGTTTTTCTTATGTCAATTCTGTTTAAAAGTTAAAAAGGATAATCTTCAACTAAAGCATTGAACATATATGCTAGTACCACTAAAGTTTTAGGCCCTTGGGAGCTCTTCAAGTTTTTGTTTTTCATATATATTAAAGATTTGACCTCTCTCAATTTGGGGACTATTCAAAGTTCAGTATATTGATTCAGCAAGTTCAATATATTATAGCAGGAAATGAAGGTGAAGCGATATGGGAGGGGTTTATCTCTCCGGTTGGGGCGGGGTCTGATGCTGCCAAGGTGGTTGTGGCCCTTGTGGGATGGTGGAGGTGGAGGTGGGGCTCCTACTCTCTAAAGGGTTAGGACTCGATAAGAATGGGTGCAAAGCGGTGAATCCGAAGGAGGGGTGGGTTCATGTCTTCTCGTGACCGAGTTCCTCCCGAATTCCTCGAACGTCATGGAAAGAGGCGGCATATTGGAGCGCCCGCCCCCGGGTCGCCCGCCAAACCCCTAGCCCTAGCCTGTATCAGAACCGGACCCCAGGCTGCCGCTGGCAGAATTTAGAGGATATAGTGAGTTGAGTTGCGGAGGTGATTTGAAGACGGAGAAACGATTGGAGATGAGGAATACCTGGGAGGACGGCGGCGGTCCTGCGGCGGTGAGGTGAGCCACGGAGGTTGCCGGAACGGACGTATTGGTGCTACGAGGTGGAAGGAGGCGGTCCGGCGAGGGAAAACCGGTCGATGAAGTGGGAGGCGGCGCTGTAGGCTAGGGCTTCAGAACAGACAGAGAAGGGAAGATTGTTTGGAAACAACCTGGGTTCCGACTGCTCATAAGAACACTCCAACGGCCTCCGAACTAGAGCACCTCCTAAGGACCGTGGGGCCCATTTTGGAGACAGTTTCCGAATCGAGAGGTGATCGGCTCCAACGGCCTCCGAACTATGATATCCTAACAAATTTTACATCAAACACCCCCTCCATTTATAATTTATCCAAACCCTCCAATTTTACACCAAACCCCTCCTAAATTAATTTTATTTGCAAGAATAGTGGGAGAGTGAAGAATGGTGTGTAGAAGGGGGTGTTTATAGATTTTTTAAAAAAATTGGTATTTCTTAAAATTTTTTGCATGCATTATTGTATATATAAAAAATTATTTGTAAAAAGATGAGGGGGTTTTTTTGTAAAAAAATATATTATTTAATTTGTTCGGGGGCTATGAAGGAACTCTGTTGTATGTGGAGCCGTTCGGAGGTCCCGAGCACACGTGGCGTGCCACGTAGGTCTTTAGAATTCTCTTCGGAATCGGTTGGAGCGGCGTCTGATAGATCGGAATGCCACGTCGTCCTTAGGAGATCTCTTCGGAGGCCGTTGGAGCAGCCCGAAGTTTTGTCCCGATTTCTCCGGCCCGATTGATGTGGCAGCGTGCAACTGGTGGCTGAAACCCACTAGCAATTTTAAAATCTTTAACAGCACCTGTTGCACGATGCCATGTCAATCGGACCGACGAAAACGAGATAAACCTTTGGGCTGAATAGCATTTTTCTAAGAAAAATGTTGGTGTAAGTGATACACACTTTTCTTTTTTTTTAAAAAAAAAAATGTGATACACGTCAGCTTCTGTAATAAGTCAATCATAAACACCCAAACACCGTATGCATTGCATTATAGCCACACGTTGGGACTGAGTGCAATGCACCTATCGTAGTGGCAGCCATCATGTGGCTATGATGGAGTGCAAAGGGATATGTGGGCGATTGTGATTGACTTGTTACTGGAGCTTATGTGTATCACGGTTACACCAGTTTTTCTTGATATTCACACCATAGATTATTAAGGGCAGCACATTAAAAAAAACAATATTTGTTTTTAAAAATATTATTTTAATAATCATGAGTCGAAAATAATTTCAAAAGCAGTCATTTTTTTGCCGCGTGGTCGCCGCGTCAGTAATTTACTGAACTTTTTAGGTCCAGTAAAACCAATAACTCAAACACTGGTTTTTGAACTTTGTGACATATAATGGCCCTCAAGTGTTGAAACTCTTATTTGATTTGAAATCGGTACTGAATATATAAACCGCAAGTGAAATACCGACTTTACATGACCTGAAGAGTTTAGCAAATTGCCGATGTGGCGGTCATGTGGCAAAAAATGGCTATTTTTGAATTTATTTTTGACTCGTGATTATTAAAATACTATTTTTTTTAAAAAAATATTGTTTTGAAGAAAAAAAAACCAAAATGTGGTTATTAGGCTAAGGTCCCTGACTAGGGCTGAAAATGGATCGTGTCGGGTTCATGTTGTATCTAGTTTCGAGTCGTGTCCAAAACCCCTAGACCCAAACCTGACCTATTTAACTAGTCGTATCTAGACCGTAAACCCATACCTGACCCGCTTATAAACGAGTGGACCCAATAAGACCGGTTAGACCCGTTTACCACATGGGTCGTACTCAGTTGACTTGACCCGACCCAATGAATATGGCTCGGACGAGAGTAGTACTAGGATGGGTGACCACTATGGGAAGTTTTCGTGCGGGCACGGGCAAAGCGGGCAGTATCTTGAGTGTTTGGGGCGGATGTTACAGATCAGTTGGTAAGTCATATGCAACTTGTGACCTTGGTTAAGGGTTCGAATAAACGCTACAACATATTTCCTCCCGATGTGTAGTGATGGGTCCCTATCTTGTTGGAGAGTTTTCCTACTTGAGTGGTTACTAAAATCCGGGGCATTTGTCTCACTCTTGTTGTGGGTTTCGGTCCTTGGTATATCTTGTGCCATCGCACTAAAAGATAATGTACTGACCACTATTCCGAAAACCTGATAGAGCCAAATTGGGAAGAGAGAGGCCCTCCAAGAAATCTAAAAGCCAGTTGGTGGGTAGGGGGACCTACCTGTTGGGTTTCCAAAACCATGATGACCCAGATAAGATGTTCGCATGATGGGAAAATCGTGCACATGGTCTTGGGGACACAAGGGACATGTATCAGAAGATGAACAAAGATGATCATATAGATCATGTGCACTATTTTCCCATCGTGCATAAAGTTTTGGGCAAGCAGAACGTCGTGTGCATGATAGGGAATTCAAGCACATGTTTTCTTGTTACCGTTTTTTTATTCGTGTCGTATTGTGCACACATTTTACCCATCGTGCACACGATGTCGGCAGACTGCATACGATGCGAGTTTTTCCAGTAGAATTGTTATTGGAACCTATATATATTTGGTTCGGTTCTTGATGTGGGTAATTTCAGGGTGTTTTATTCAAAGAAGTGTAGTGGCTATTGTTTTTCAAGAGAAAGAGAACTTTAGATGAGGATTCTCCACGAAGAGGGGATCAGGATGGAGGCTTCATGATCATAAGTCTTTGGTATTGTTGGTGAACAAGAGAAGGTGAATGCCTTGTAGGAGTAGATGTTACAAAAGAACTCAATTTTTGTTTTAAGAACAAAAACGTGTGTTTTGAGTTTAGTCTCAAATTGTTCCGGAGGATAACTAGAGTTGCATATTTAATAGAACTCGACCCATAGGACCTTGCAGCGTCACAAGAGCCCAGGTTTGATCCTCTTGGGCCGTATAGACACACACACACACAAACACTGCACGGGAGTTAGGCCAGCCGAGCCAGTCGCAATCCCGACTCACCAGGAAGACCCTCGTAGAAAGCCGGCCAACCGTACCCAGAGTTAAACTTTGTAGTTGATTTGTATAGGGGTGCTCCACAACCTGCACACTCGTACACGCTATAGCTAAAGAACTTGTCATACTGGCCGATGCCCGAGTACCTAAGCAATTCTCCAATCTGAGTAACTTACTGGCATCCGAAGAAACTATATAATTGAATAGTTGACCCATAAAATCTCTCATTTCGAATGTGTATGCTTTTAGATCATACCAGTTCGAACTCGATCTAAACCGACCGTATCGTATAAGTATAACCTACGTGCATAATGCAAAGAAACACATTGCGAATGGAATATAAATGATTTGAGGCTAGATCGAGCTTAAACTAGTCAGCCAAAGGATTGAGCACAAGTTTTCTGACCGGATGTCAACCTGGTGGCAGCCCTCCAAAGATTGTAAAATAGGATCTTGATGTATATCGATTGGCAGGTAGGCGAAGATACCCAGAGTGGAACAAGAGGAAGGGATATTAGGAGAAAGAGGGAAAACCAACACATAAAAAAAATAGTAGAATATGATAGTAAGTAGTAATATTGCCATTTAACAAAAACCAATGAATAGTATTACCGTCGGATATCTAAATTGCCAACAAAATAGTATTACCGTCGGATATATAAATTACTGACAAAATAGTATTACTGTCGGTATTCATTTTCTTTTTACTGACAAACTTTTATTACAGTCGTATTTGTTTTTGTCAACACCATCTTTACCGACGAAAATAAATATTTACCGACAAATATTAGTTATGTCGGCATAATACTTTAGTGACGAAAATATTATTTTACCAATGGATAATTTCCGCCAGCAATAATTATTTTTCTTGTAGTGAAAATTGTAATCTAGAGGAGTGCTAATATAGATAGACGAGTTGCTTTGAAGGGAATGCCTAGCAAGTAAATGATCATACTCGTTGCCACTCAATACATGAGAATAAACACAAGCAGAGAATCTCAAAGAAATGCACCTGCATTCCGAGAAAAAAAAAAAAGGCTCTTGCATTCGGCAATAGTGTTGCAGAAAACTAATCTCCATATATCTATGTGCCCGCATTATTATGCTGTAATTATTTTTTACATAGCCGGTTGTCCCAAAACCTTTCAAGCAATAAACCCACTTCGGGTGCGGACCAATCCCTCCTCGAATGAGCACCGACCCACTCGGAAGTTTCCTTACAAACTTCTGGGTAAAACAAGGTATTGAACCCACAACCTCCTCACCAAATCAATATTTGCTAACCAACTCCCCTTTTCCCTGGTGGATATTGTGCTATAATTTATGGATGCTTCATAAGAACTTATCAAAAAAGGTTTCCTACAATTGATGCCGGGTCTCCAAATGATAGGTCATTTGGTAAGACATATGCATGTAATGCATGCATGATGGAGAAATCGTGCACATGATCTTGGGGACACAAGGGACATGCATCAGAAGATGAATAAAGACGATCATAAAGGTCATGTGCACGTTTTTCCCATTGTGCATTTGTTTTTGGGCAAGCAGAACTTCGTGTGCAAGATGGAGAATTCGAGCACATGTTTTCTTGTTGCCATTTTTTTAATCGTGTCGTATCATGTATATATTTTATCCATCTTGCGCATGATGTCGGCTGATTGCATACGGTACGAGTTTTGTGACGACCAAGATCCAATAGGCCAATAGTCAAGAGCCAAGACTCCTGAGGCTATGATGCCAAGATAGATGAGGTGAGGTGAGGTGTACAAGGCCACGAGTTAGCCCCACATCGCCTGGAGAGAAGACGATCATGAGCTACTTATGTAACTTTCCCTCCGAAACATAGAAGACGTGTTTTAAAACCATGCGTCGCTACAGATTTCGTAAGAACTCCGTAGTTAAGCATGCTCGGGCGAGAGTAGTACTAGGATGGGTGACCTCCCTGTGAAGTTCTCGTGCGGGCACGAACAAAGTGGACAGTATCTTGTGTGTTTGGGTTGGATGTTACAAAATGGTATCAGAGTCGGTTCTCCTCGGGATTGCGGGGGGGGGGGGATCTAACCCTACACGAGGACGTGGAGCCCAAAGAGGGGTGGATTGTGATGACCAAGATCCAATAGGCGAATAGCCAAGAGCCAAAACTCCTAAGGCTGGGATGCCAAGATGGATGAGGTGGGGGGAGGTGAGGTGTACAAGGCCACGAGTTAGCCCCACATCGCCTGGAGAGAAGAAGATCCTGAGCTACTTATATAATTTTCCTCCCAAACATAGAAGACGCGTTTTAAAACCGTGCGCCGCTATGGATTTCGTAAGAACTCCGTACTTAAGCATGCTATGGCGAGAGTAATACTAGGATGGGTGACCACCCTGGGAAGTTCTCATGCGGGCACGGGTAAAGCAGACATTATCTTATGTGTTTGGGGTGGATATTACAAGTTTTTCCAGCGAAATTGTTATAGGAACCTATATATTTTTGGTTCGATTCATGATGTGAGTAATTCCATGGTGTTATATTTAGAGAGGTGTAGTCGCTAGGATTTCTCAAGAGACAGAACTCTTGAAGGGGATCAAAAACTTGTGTTTTGAGTTTAGTTCCATATTGTCCCAGAGGAGAACTAGAGTTGCATTTTTAATAGAAGTCCACTCATAGAACATTGTAGCTTCACAACAGCCTAGGCTAGATCCTCTACTCTACACACACACACACACACACACGTGCACACACACGTGCACGGACGTTGGGCCGGCCGAGCCGGTCATGATCCCGGCTCTCATGGATCCCAATGGACTTTAGAATACTTTTTGGGTTTTATTTAACCATGCTCTAAGGTTTTGGATCTGTCTATCTATATAACAAGGGACGGCGGTTTTGTGCTGACTAGGACAATATGGAACCAAATGCTGACTAGACAAAAACGTATGCTGACTAGACAAATAACAAGCCGATCTTGACCATCGATCAAAGTCTCGAGATAGCTAGAATAGTTGTGTTTAATGTTTCTCTAATTAAGAAAAAATTAAATTATTTCCTCATTTAAAAAGAGAGAGGGTATCTTAGATCATCACCCTTCATTGGATAGAGAGAGAGAGAGTGAGAGGAGGGAATGAGAGGAAATATCGGGTGATCGACTGGAATCCGTTCAAAGATGATGGCTGAGATCGATCAGTTATAGAGGGAATATGTGAGAGCTCCATTTCGTATGGGACAGTTATATTTGGTTTCTAATTAGGATAGTAATCAATTAAAAAAAAAGTTAAAGAGGGCTGCCGCCATACCCCATCGTGCCAGCCCAACGCCTAAATATCCTCCATCTTGCCTTAAATAAAAAAAAAAGGGTAAGAGAGGGCATCCTGCATGAGCGAAATCCATGGTTCATTTCCATGGATCTTTGTAGATCCTCTAATCAGGGATGTCCGAGACAAAAGAAAAATTATTTCAGACCGTCCGATCGATAATTTTTTTATTTTAATTCGTCCGATCGATACATGAGTGATATGCATCAGAAACTAAAACATTTCATCTACAATTGCGATGCATGGAAATCAAACAGATTTTCTCAGCATCATGGAGCTCAAGAAGGGAAGAGAAATTGAATAGCGAGAAAGGGAGAAAAGAAACCCCAATATCTCTCTCTAGCCGAGTGCATCTCTCTATCTCTAACCGCTTGGCCGGATCATTATATTTAAAACATCAGGGGTAACCGTTAGGGATGAGACCATTGATCGCTCCCCCCTCCCTCTCTTCTCTCTCAGCATTGATCGTTGTATCGATCCCTTTCCTTTTCTTTTTTTTTTTTCTATCTCAATTCTGAACCGGTTGGTGAGAGAAAGAGAGAGAGACGGTTCGAGGGTTAATGCAGGTTAGTTTTTTTTTTCTTTCTTCGTCTTTCATTCAATTCTTTGATTTCTTTACTTTTTTCATTTTGAATTTGTTTGTACAGATAAGTAGTTTCCTCTCTTTCTGATTTTGTTTGTGCAGATAAGTAGTTTCCTCCCCCCCTCCCCCTCCCCCCCCCCCCCCCCCCCCCCCTCTCTCTCTAATGCACACAGTTGTTTGTTTTAATTTTTTTGTGTGTAAGATCTAAAGGACTTTTATTACGTTATCAAGAGGAGGAAAATCTGGATGTTGGAAAAGGTTCAACAATTAATCTAAGCAATGATGACAACCGGTGAGTCTTCACATCTACTTATTTCAATTTTTACTTTACTTTTTACTTTTTGATTTTATTTCTTCTCTTAGATATGAACCGGTGTGTACACACACAGAGAGAGAGAAAGAGAGAGAGAGAGAGAGAGAGAGAGAGAGAGAGAGAGAGAGAGAGAGAGAGAGATGAATCGGTAGTTCGAAGTGAGTTATTTTTTTCTTTCTTATTTCCTTCTTTTTTTTTTCCTTTCCCTTTTTCCTTTACATTTTGTTTCTTCGTCGAGAGCAGAGTGATAATGGGTAGTTGAGAGAGCTGTTCACTCCGTCATGTAAACAACTGCTTGCTCCAGTGAAGGATAGAGAGGGGTCCCCCCCCCCTCTCTCTAAACGACCTTCCGACTCCTTTCGGTTATGGGTACTCTCTCTCTCTCTCTCTCTCTTTCTTTGGGATAAATGAGGCAGTTTAATTTAATTTAATTTTTTGATAGTTAAAATAAAGTTTTTCAAATACTAATATATTTTGATAAATGAGAAGGTTCTTGCTTTGACCGGTTGCTTTAAATTACTGGGGTTGTCGGTTTACCAGGGTGAGGTTGTACGAGTTAGGTATTAGCGCCGAAGGCGGCCGCTTAGGTGGTAGCGAATATCCCAACAGTGATAGTTGTTGGTGGTGTCGGGGTTGTCGGTCCGTCGGGGCTAGCTGTAGGCCGGTATTGCCGCCAAAAGTGTTTTGTTGCCAAAGGCGAACAGGTGTGTTGTCGCCAAATACGATGATGTAGGTGATGGTGGTGATGCCCGAAGGATGTGTTGCTGCCGAAGGCGGTCTGCTGCATTGCCGCCAAGTGTGTTGTCGCTGAAGGCGGTCCACTGTAGTGCCGACATGTGTGTTGCCGCCGAAGGTGTCCCGCTGTAGTGCCAACATGTGTGTTATCGCCAAAGGTGGCCCGCTGTAGTGTCGACAGGTGTGTTGCCGCCGAAGGCATCCCGCTGCAGTGCCGACAGGCGTGTTATCGCCAAAGGAGGCCCGCTGCAGTGTCGACAGGTGTGTTGCCGCCGAAGGCGGCCCACTGCAGTGCCGATAAGCACGGGCATGCACTAGTTACCTACAAGTAAAGATCGTACGTTATAGACCAAGGGATTACAAGACGGATGTGCAAAAGTGGATTTTAATATCATTTTGCCATATTTGATAGTTATTTTATAAAGAGGTCGGGCGTGGTATTATTATTATTATTATTATTATTGGTTTTTTGGTCCATTCTAGTATAAGACCCTTAAAATAAAATATATTTTTATACTCGAAAAACGGATTTGGATTCAACATTGGCATAGAGGACTGAACCATGCACCTTCATAACTCTATATGTACATTAACAGATTAAAAACCGTGATCTGTAATCAAATTGGAGCTTGACATTAGTATAAAGAATTCG